>CAWUFW010026220.1:0-35700 GCA_963921515.1 Calotriton arnoldi | reverse complement strand
GGTAGCCGGCGATAACAATTCTCACGCTGTGAACGGCCAGCGATAATTATCGCTGGCCGTTGATAATATGCCCCTTCATACTCTGGAACTACTCGGACATGTTGTTACCATGCTTAAAAGAAATCGTTGCTGCCCTCTGGTGTGCAATAAGTACCGCTACAGGGCATAGACGTTTTAATTTAACGCATGGGCAAAGTGGGATCTGGCCCAGGGCCCCCAGCTTTTCAAGGCACCCCCTTATAAAGCCACCTTTGTTCTACAGAGAGTCTTGCCTTGATGTCCTGGAATACTTTTTAAACAGATTGTTTTAAACACCTTCTCCTTTAATTTATTTTTTATATGGGTGATGTGTGAGAGTCTCTCCATTACAAACATTTTGCAGAGAAATGTTGTGTTTATGTTTCATGGAACATCCATAAAAAAAGTTTTTTTTAGATGAAAACAGGACCTTACATATGAGAAATTGGAGGGTGTCACAGAGATTATTTGCACTAATATTAGTGAGCTGCTGCTGTGTTACAATATTGAAACACACATCACTTTCCCAGAATATAGTTGTAAACATATTTAGAATTTGGACAAGTGTGCTAGTGCACTGTCAGCGACCTGGCCAAAGAGGGCATGAAACAGCTAAAATTGGAACATAAATTGAAAGCGGTTCCGAACAGGGGCCCCCAAAATACATTTGGCCCAGGGCCCCCAAAATCCTTAAGATGTCCCTGCTACAGGGAAGGCCACACTTTCCTCTGCTACTCCCGCCACTCGCCTTCAATGATTACTGATGAAGCCCCTCTCTAGGAAAACAAATCCACTACTTTATTACTGTGGAAACCCTGACTAGCCTGGAAGCTTCCTCAGCTGAGAGCTCGAGCTCAACCCCTGGGCAGGCCGAGCTTGTGTCACGTGAGGCACCGAGGCAGGCACGGATACACATACCCTCGCACATTCGGCTGGATAACGTGTCTTTATGACACGCTCACTATTCACATACATAGGAGGGTGGTTAGAAATATGGCAAGGTTAGAACAGCATAGTTCTGTAATTCATTGGTCAATAATTTTAAAATCGCCGCAAGTTTTGTATTAAAGTGTCCATAATATTGTGTGGCAATAGAGTTCAACAATGACAGAGTTTCCTCTTGGGCTTGTGTAGCTTCGTGTATATTATTGTGAAAGACGTTCGTAATGTTAAAATCCACATTCAGTGAACACACATTTCCTTCTATAGAACAAACTTTCTCAAGGCAGTCTACTTGTAATTCTTAGCTTTGAGTAGGAAGTCATTTTGGTTGGTCATTGTACAGGACGAGTTTTGCCCCTCCAGGGCCCTTCTAATGATTGAATAAGGAATACTACGAAAGTAATGGAATCTGGATGAAATAAAGAGCTTTGGTCATGAAATGAAAGGTGCTGGATTCTTGAGATTGAAGCCATGTGATAGCGAATTTTACATTCAAGAATGCTGACTGAAGTCTGCAGACATGGGAGGATGATCCCACCCCAAAGCTACCCCTAAATGGGGTGGTTTCCGAATATGACCACCCTCTTTCTGGCACGTTATGAAATGTCCAGGCAGAAATGCCCTCAGCAAAGTTTAATTGACATCCTGAAAGGAAGAGTGTGGGTAGGAGCAATGTGACAGGGAAGAGCTTGCTGCAGTGGGTTGATGATCACCAGAGGTAATACTGGTATTGCACTGTCATCCTTCTTTTTCATGAGAGTCCTATACCTAGTGAAGATATACATAGTAGCAAAAAAACTGTAACAGAACCATATCTAGAACTCGTCTAATAAAAGATTAAGTAGAAATTGAAACAGGACCTATTCTACCAAAGATCGTTCCCCTACCCAACGGAAGGCTGTAATGTGACTCAGAAGTGATTGATTAGCCCAAATGACTCTCTCAACCATCTTGGCAATAGGCATTCCAGTGCAACCACCCTGGAAATAGTCATTTTCCTAATAGAATGGCCTGCTCTCACAATCACTTTATACATCCACAAATGGGCTATGGCTGGTTTCTTTCTCTTATGTCCCAGAGTGTAGACCAAAAGAAAAGCAGAGGCCCTAAACAAAGCGGTACATTCCACGTTCATATTAACTGCTCAGCAAGCACCCAGAAGATACAGATCTCACTCCTCTACAGAGGAGGGATTGAGATGGAACAGCAGGAACAATCTCCTGATGCAAATAGAAGCCTGACAGTACCTTTGGCTTTAAAGAAGAGGAGAAGAAAGGCTCTGTCTAGGTTCTGAATTCCACCCATTGGGTCTTGTGACCAAACAAATATTCTTCCCCGAAAAATCTAGGATTTGGTTTAAGGCACATGAGAGGCCTTGGGCATCCTTTGAGAATCACTAGAAGATTAAGGACGACAGCGCCTATTGTATGACTTAAATATGAGAGGTGCAGGGAATGCATAAACACTGACATTACTGACTCTTAGAGATCATTAAGGGATAAAGCCCTACTCCTACTATCTTACTGCTTATTTGCACCAGGATTGAATTGTAAGCACCGCCAATCATAATGGTGATGGACCTTGGAGGACAATCCACTGATGGAAGTCTGTTGTGAGGAGCAAAAATAGAAAGCAGGGTAATCCTACTCCTTTTGGAAGACACCAGAATCACTGGAAACACTTACGTCTGGATTCTGCAAAAGACCATGCAAAATTGGAGGTGTTAGGGAAGAGGAAATAAATTAGAAGAATTAAGTAAAGTCTGACTCAAGAACAGTATATGTGGAGAAGCGCTCCTTCCTAAGAGATAAAACCCCTAGTATGATGGGAATATTAGAGTAAGGGAATCTGATGTGCAAATCATTATATCGTGTCCTTGTCTAAGTGCTGGCGGAAGGACATATGCTTTTGATCCTCTTCCCATAGGGCATTTTACTTCAGATAGAATGCATGCGCTCTTTGCATGATTCTTTTGAGCCAGTGGTTGCTGAAATGGGCACATGGACCAACCAAGGGTTGAATGACAGAAGTACGCATGGCTAAACCACTCATGCCTCAACACCACGGTCACAACAACGAATGCGGGTTAAACACGCATGCCTTTAACACGCATGCCTTTACGTGGTAAATTGCATATTCCAGCCCACCAGAAAGCCCAGCCCTGTAATCCACCCCAGTCCTTAAAACTGCCCTGACTCCTCAGCCTAAGCCCTAACTCTCGGTCCTGCCTAAAAACTACCCGCTCTGAGCCCTAAAATCCTGACCTCCTACCTCAGGCCCCTCCGCTGAGCCCTAAAATTGACCCTGTCCTGCTCTTAAAACAACCACTTCCTCTTCCCCCCGCCCTGAGGCCTTAAATCTGACCCCCTCCCTGCCCTTAAAACTACCCCTTCCCCGAGGCCTAGACAGTGCCCAAAACTACCCTGACCCCAGCCCCCCCGCCCTGAGCCCTAAAACTGACCCCCTCCCCCGAAAACCTGTCCTTCCCCCTCTCCCACTCTCAGCCCTAAAACCTGGCCCCAGCCCTTAAAAGTATCCCGCCCCCCCACCCTGAGCCCTAAAACCCTGCCCCCTTCCACAAAATCGACCCTGAAAGCCCAAAAAACTACCCCCTACCCCTAAAAACTACCCCCTAAACCCAGCCTCAGCCCACTTGTCCGTTTCCAGAGCTTCCTGTCCCGACGCTTCCTGTTCCTCTCCCCGCCCATCTGGATATCTAGACCGCTGTCTGCCTTAACCACGCATATGCATGGTTAAGGCAGATGCTTGGTTCAGGCAAGCATTGTTCCGCTTGCAGGGAAACGGCACATGTGGCTCAGTCAGCGTTGTAAAGCCCGTTTCCCCCAACCAAGTACTTTGTTTGAGACTTGGAGTGGGGAAGTTATCCAGGTCAGACATTGTCTCTTAATATTGGTGTACAGGTATGAGTCCATTACTGAGAGGTTCTTTTTTTCTTGGGCAGATTCTCAAATATTCCCCTCTTCATTCTGATCCAAATATCTCATTCATTCTCTCTCCCTTCCTCTTTTTTATTTAAATTGTAATTTCCTCTTTGTAGTGTGAAACTTATCTTTAGCTTTTCTCTCTTCCCCACTCCACCCTCCTGTGTTTTAAATTTTTGGTTGAAATATTTGTAGAGCAGTTGCAGCAAGATAGCATAGATTTGTGGAGAAACTACAGAGGACATGCTGCTAGCTATCCCATCATGGTTTCCTGTAGGCCAATAGGGTCAACAACTTAATCAAGATGGATGAAATGTCTGTGGGACATAGTGTATTTTCAGCATGCCAGACTCTCTCTCTCTCTCTCCCCTCCCACTCCCCTCAAGTAAATTGTGGCTAAAAGCTATGAGGTAGTGAAAAAGCCTATTTGAAAAGTTTTGGTAAAGAAAGGCAGGGGCTTTCAATACTCAATCAGATGTGCCAATGAATATTTAAATGAATAGGCGGTATGCCTGTAAATTGTGACAACCCTGAGCAAAACAGCTGTAGAGGTCCCCAAACAGCAATTTTTTTTTAGCATCGTTAGTTTTGTCACAACATTGCAACAACAGTAAAAGTACATCTGCTTGCACCAGCACAGCGATTAAATATTGCCAGTAGCTCAATTCATTACATCGTAGAGTTATACACAAATAGCAGTTGTAAACAGTATATCCTACCACATCCCAGCCCAGCCCGTCCACTACTTCCCGCCCGCTCCCATCATTTATGCTCGTCTAGTGTCTGCTGCATGTATCTGTCCTCCCCTGCCTGTCTCCCTGCCATGTGGAACATGCCCATCTATGAGTCAGTGGCCATTTCCCAACTGTCCTCAGGTCGCAGGGCTGTACCTAGCAGAACTCTCTTCATGCTGGCCCTGAAGGAGGGCTTTTAGCATATCCTTCCAGCATGCTATGTCCTCCTTTGCCCTCTCATCATGTGGTACTCTTTTTAGTCTGACGTCCTCCACCAGCGTCCACTCTTTTAGGTCTTGCTGCCATTTGGAGAGGGTCAGACCCTAGTTGAGAGCCAATGTATCACTATCGGCGCTTAGCCAGAAGAAGGCCCAGTGTTGCAAATTTGTTCTGCATTTTGTTGTGCTTGGGCCTCTGGACTATTCCCAACAAGCACAGTTGGGTAGTTGTCGTGAGCTCAGTATGTGTCACTCTCCTCAGCTGCTTAGTCACGTCTCCCTAGTACGCTCCCGGTTTACTGCAGGAATTGGGCATGCCCTCACCACAACACGGGCATTCTGAATTTGTAGCTGGTTTAATCTTCTGTAATCTATCAGGTGTCAAATAGGTGCAGAGGAGGTAGCTAAAGTGTGTCAGTTTTAAGTGCGCATTGCTCGCCACCTCCTGCACTTTCTCACAAACTGTTCCCCTTTCTTTGCCAGTCAGTGAGGGTGGTAAATTCTAGGCCTGTAGTGGGGTCAGGGATTATCACTTTTTAGTGCTGCGAAGAGCTATGACACGAGTCTCCCTCCCCGTCCTCCCTCCAATAGTATGTCCAAGGTTGTATAGGAGGCCGGCGTCTCTAGGAAGTCAGTCCACACCTCCCGAGCTATGTGTGCCTGCTTAGCGAACTGGAAGAAATGTCCCAGTCCTATCCAAAACACCTCATGGGCCTCCTCAAATGTATTCCCTGGGTAGAGGTCACTCAGTTCTAGGCATCCTCCATCTATCCACACTGCCAAGTACATTGTTTCTCATATGCGCCTAAATGGTTGTAGCCAGTCTTATCGGAAGCGCTCTACTAAAGGGTGGATGTTACCATACACCTTTAACTGCCACTTCCCATGCTGAGGCCGCTTGTTTTATCAGTTGCAGTGTTTGAGGGGGCTGATGATCCTCACTCATCAGACAGGTCATCAGTGTGGTTTCCCAGTTCAGGTCACTGGAACACCACTGCTGCGTGCTCTAATTATGCAGCAATATACTAGAGCACCAGGTCTGGCAGTCCTAGGTCCCCATCCACTCAATCCAGCTTCAGTACCGGTAGGCGTACTCTACTTTTCTTGCCCGTCCAAACCAGGCAAGTAGCAACCCACACAGGCCGGGCAACTGGGTACATTCAATTCTACAACATGTATAAGCAGCGTGGTGGTAGGGCTATTTGTGCTAGGTCCACTCTGTGCCACAGAGCGGGAGGGATATCCAAAATTGTACGGAGGCTCGAAGCTCCTTTAACTTTTTGCCCAAATTGCTTGCGTTGTGTGTTGGCCCCATGCAGGTGGCTCAGATCGCAAGGTATCTAAAAGTCGAGCGCTCCTATGTCATGCCCAGGTGAGGCAACTGTGATTGCCTCTCAGCTGCCAGCCCTGTCAACGTGTAAAGTAGACTTTTGTGCCTGTTTATGCACAGGCCCGAGACCCTCGCAAAGGTTTACAAGCCCTGCAGTAGCATAGGTACTGACTACTTAGGCGGCATGGCATACACTGGTGCGTCATCCACTTATAATGATAATACGTGCGCTCTTCTACCCACCCATATGCCCCATGGTTTCATCTCACGTCGCAGCCAGATCTTCAGTAGCTCTATTGCCAGTGTGAAGAGTAGGGGTGACAATGGGCAGCCTTGCCTGGTGACCCTATCCACCCTCCAGCTGCAGGAGGTACGACCACCCGACTGCACCCTTGCCGTTGGGTCTCTATACAGCTATCTGACTCAATGAAGAAGATTTGTGCCAAAGTCCATTCCCTCGAGAACCTCAAACATATAGACCAATCCCAAGGAGTCGGATGCTTTTTCAATGTCAAGCGACACAAGCGCACTCGTCCAGGGTCTGATCGACTGAGGCAATGACTAGGATGAGATGCAGTATGTTTATAAGCGTGTTGCAGCCCAGTATGAAACTGCACTAATCCTCTTGTTCTAGTGTTCCTAATCTGGGCAATAATCAATTAACTAGTCTTTTAGCAAGGATATTTGTGTCCGTATAAACAAGGACAGTGGGTGGTATGCATCCATGTTCATCGTGGCTTTACCAGGTTTTGGTACCTATGCAATGATGGCTTCTCTCATGGTGTCCGGCAAGCGGGTATTATCTTTGGCCATTTAGTAAATGTACAGGCCTTTGTCCACTAGGATGCCGGAGTACGCTTGATAGTATTCAGAAGGAAAACCATTCCCGCCAGGGGTCTTACCCAGGGACAACACCTGGATCACAGCCAATACCTTGCTCCGAGTTATCTCCAATTCTAGGGTGGCAACATCTGCCTGGGATTGCTGTGGCAATCGGAGGGACCGTAGAAATGCCTGAATCTTCTCTAGATCTGAATGGGCGGTTCTCAGAAAGAGGGCGATCAGGTAAGCTGCTAGTGTATTATTTATGACAGATTGCGTCACAAAATCAGTCCCATCTGGCCTATTCAGGGTTAGGATCAGGAAGGTGTTCTTATTCAGTGTGTCCCGCATGTCCACTATATGTCTTCGATGAACCAATGCATCCATTTGTCTGTCTTCCTCCCCCTTCTGTGCCTTCCGACCCCCCAGTTGAGTCTCCTGTCCCGTCAGTGTACATTGGAGATGTTGCGGGATACCGTATGTCCTGGACATACTCTCACCATGGACGTCAGCTTTCAGTGTGCCCCATTCTGTTGCGTGTCTCCATGGTCCCCCAGTTAATCAATCAAGGGATTTATATAGTGCTGGTGGGGGGGTTCTGGCAGCTCCGAGGTCATCCAAAGAGCCGGGTCTTGAGAACTTTCCTGAAGGCTTGCAGTGTAGGGCTTCTTCTGATGGTGAGGGGGAGTTTGTTCCAGGTCTTGGCCGTGATGTAGGAGAAGGATCTGCTCCCCATTCTGGCTCTGTGGATGCAGTGGATTTCGGCAAGGGCTAGGTCATCTAGGTGGAGGTATCTCTTGGGGGTGTGGAAGGAGATTCTTTTGTTGAGGTATTGGGGTCCGGAGTTGTGGAGGGCTTTGTAGGCGTGTATGAGCAACTTGAAGGTAACTCTCCTTTAGACGTGGAGCCAGTGGATGCTGAGGATGAGTCTGGCTGCGGCTTTCCGGACAGTCTGGAGTTTGCGAATGAGTGATTTGTTGATTCCGGCATAGAGATCGTTTCCGTAGTCCAGCCAGCTGGTGATGAGTGCGTTGTTGACGGTCTTCGTGGAGTCGGGGGGATCCATTTGAAGGTCTTGCGGAGTATGCGGAGGGTGTGGAAGCATGTGGACACTGCGTTGATCTGTTGGTTCATGGTGAGTGAGGAGTCGAGTATGATGCCGAGGTTGCGGTCATGGTCCGTGGGGTTGGGAGGGTTTCTGAGGGCAGGGGGCCACCAGGTGTCGTCCCACGAGGTGGGGTGTATCCGAGGATGAGGACTTCCGTTTTCTCCGAGTTGAGCTTCAGGTGGCTACTGCTCATCCATGATGCGACGTCCTTCATTCCTTCCTGGAAACTGTGCCTGGTGATGTAGGGTTCCTTGGTGAGGGAGAGGATGAGCTGGGCGTCATCAGCGTAGGATACTATGCTGAGTCTGTGTTTTCTGACAATGGTTGCAAGGGGGCCATGTAGATGTTGAAGAGTGGGGGGCTAAGGGAGGATCCTTGGGGTACTCCACATCTGGTCACTGTGGGTTCAGAGTGGAAGGGCAGGAGACTTATTCTTTGTGTTCTGCTGGAGAGGAAAGAGTGAATCCAGTCTAAGGCAGTTCCCTGTATGCCGGCGTAGTGGAGTCTGGTGGCTAGTGTGGGTGGGAGACGGTTCTGAAGGCTGCTGGGAGGTCTAGTAGAATTAGGGCTGCAGTGTGGCCTTGATCGAGGAGGGTACGATGTCGTCAGTGGTGGCTAGGAGGGCGGTCTCGGGCTGTGGTTGCTGCGGAATCCGGAATGAGATGCGTCCAGAATGTTGTTGGTTTCTATGAAGTGCGTTAGCTGGGTGTTGACGGTTTTCTCAATGACTTTGGCGGCGAAGGGGAGGAAAGAGATGGGCCTGTAGTTCTTGAGGTCTGTCGGGTCAGCAGAGGGCTTCTTGAGGAGGGGTTTGACTTTGGCGCGTTCCCAGTCATCGGGGAACGTGCCTGTTTTGAGGGTGCAGTTAATTGTCCGTCGTAGTTCTGGGGCAATGGTGGAGGCGGCCCTGTGGAAGATGTGCGGCGGGCAGGTGTCAGTGGGTGCTCTGGAGTGGATGCTCTTCAATGTCTTTGCGGTGTCTTCTGTGGTAAAAAAAGACATTTCCTTTGGACTGTACTTCAGGACTCGTAATAGTATTGACTATGTGTACCAGCGTTCACCTTACTCACACCCGTTCAAGCTCGCATCATTCATAAAAAGGGAAATATAACCGTATACCCAAGGTTGACAATGTAAACAACATTTTTGATAAAAAAGAGTACAAATATATTTATTAATCAAAATACCATAAAATACATAAATCTTTGAATGTGTAAATAATCAATTATACTGTTCCCTGAAATAGCATCTGGAATTGATTCAAAATAATGTACATATTATAGACACATCAAGATAAAAAACATTAAAAACATGGTACAAGTTAAAAAGAGAGTACATACAATAGACAAAAACATATGTCATTCAAGTAGCACACATCCGTGATCTCATAAAATTTATGGCTGAAACCCGGTACTGTAATGTTGATAAGTACTCAATGGTCCCAGTCTCTTCACGGATTGTGTTTCTATTAAAGGGCGTCGACGCGTTTCAATGGAAAACCTTATAATACCATCTTTGTCTCAAAGACAACCTGCTTTAACTGGAATCATTAAAAGCACCTCCTAATAATTATAGGAGTATACAAGGGTGTCCAATAAATATGGAATTGTAGTGGTCGTCCGGGGCAGATACCTCCGTCCTCCTTACTGATGTCCTGTTTATAGAAGTGGGGTATATCTTATTGATATCCCTTACAGACCCTGGTACTGGGTGGTTAATGTGGAGCTTCCCTATATCATTGGCGCTGTAATCACCAGCCTAGTTGGTACAGCGGTTCTTCCTGATAGGAACTGTTTTATTATCCTTCGGGCTTGTTGCTCTCTTATTGCAGCCTCGATAATCCCTTTTATAATTAGGGTTTGTCGGCGTGTGGGAGCGTCACATCTTCAGTCCGGTACCATCCATCCTTATGGATGAACCGCTGTACCAACTAGGCTGGTGATTACAGCGCCAATGATATAGGGAAGCTCCACGTTAACCACCCAGTACCGGGGTCTGTAAGGGATATCAATAAGATATACCCCACTTCTATAAACAGGACATCAGTAAGGAGGACGGAGGTATCTGCCTCGGACGACCACTACAATTCCATATTTATTGGACGCCCTTGTATACTCCTATAATTATTAAGAGGTGCTTTTGACCCCATCCTATGCCAGTCAGTTCAGTGGATTGGCAGCTCAGTCACCAAGTCCAATGTACAGTCCTTTCAAGCCACCAGTCGCTCCACAGGTGTGGACTTTGCTCCTCTGGGCTGGTTCCCCTCTCCTGTCAAGTGCCTTCTTTGATTACTTCCCCAAGGTAGAGCCTCCATACCAGTCATCACCACAGCTCCTGTTCTGCCATCCAGTATCAGCCAGTCCCCCACGCCTCCTGTCCTTTCTTGTCTGGCTCCTTAGCCCATTTATGCCTGTACTTCCAGTGAGGTAGGGCACACCCCAGATAAATGCTAGACTGCCCCTGTGACTTTATGGCAATGTCCCCAGTTAGCAGGATAGGCAGCAGAAGCGGCAGGGCAACTCTCAACCCATTATGTGTGTTTCTGTCACCACCCAGCCCTGGAGGTGGTGGGAGTTTGGGAGGGAGGCTGGGGGGTGAAGCGACTGCCCCATAGTGTGCAGCCTTCTCAAGCCGCAGCGCACCATCCGCAGGACAGGGCCAGGTCGCTCTCCGCACTCACCAACCGGAGCAAGTTAATATCTCCATTCAAGCCCGCAATACGAAGCCCCTCTTCCTTGGTTTCCCCGTTCTGGCCATGCGTCTGACCTCTTACTGCAGCAGACCAGTGCGTCCTCTGCACTCCAAGCTGTTGTGCCTCGATTATTGGTGCTGTCGGTCCGCCGCACCCACCTGACAGCCGAAGTCACCTCTCCTGTCCAGCTCACCAGGTCAGGGATCTCTGGCAGAAACGCAGGCTGCCGCTGACCACCATTTTGCTAGGGCGGGTGCAGGTTGGCTTCTCTTAGTTCGCTCGTTCAGATGCAGGGCCATTGCCCGGGGCCCTCCCTTCACAGGCACAGTGTTTTTTCAGGTGTCACCGGGCCCTCCTTGCCAGGAGGTTGCAGGATTTCAAGGGTGGCTGCTGGAGCCAAGCTTAGGGTGTGCGGTCAGCCATGTTGCCATGCCACGCCCCCCCCCCATGGGCCCCAACCCTCTCAAGCAGCATGTTGAGTGGGTCGCGCAAGGAATTGAGCCACATAATAAGTGTAATAATACAGAAATCCCTGGAGAAAATTTAAAGCAAACATAATATTACTGAGGAAGTGAAAAAACAATTAATCAACAACCAAGAGAAAAAAAGCAGCGCAATAAGAATCAAAGCACTTCATTTGGAGCAATTTTTAAAAGAAACTATTACTGAGCGACATACGTGTCATCTTTGTGAAGTTGTTGATTACTGCTTTGAGTTTCTAATTAAGTGCTGTATTATAAAATTAGCTGACTATTCAGTCTTTCATATTATTTTACCTGTACTTCAGACCTGTCAGAATTGTGTAGTTTGTTGGATAACCCTGCCTTACTGGTCTTTTAGATTCATAAGGAAATAGCCGTCTTACCATGAGCATACATTGCTCACAAACGTTTGGTCAGCATTATCACATTATTTTCACATTTTCCTCTGGCATTTACCACAATCTACAAGATGGTTGTGACTGCCTGTGCAAAACTAGGTTCACACATCCTAATGAGAGCGATTACATTATATTAGTGCTTTGCTCAGAGTTCTAAAGGAACCTGTGCATCTTTTAGCTTGTTATTAAAGAGCTAGTCTGTGTTTCATATTTTGAATTTGTTTCCCAAGTTTACCTTGACGTGGTTTCTGTTCACTGTTCTGCATTCATTAAATAGGTCCTCATTAGGGGGAGACTGGGTTTATGTTTATGTTTATGTTTATTTTCTTCTCTAGGGGCCTCATCATTTGAATATAGGTAGACAGACGGATATTAAATTAATCTCATTATTTCACTGTAGCTGCACGTTCCACTGCCTGAAATACATGAATAGGAACCGTTTGCCAAGTTGGACTGAAAGAGGGAGCACAAGCGCACACATTCGTTCAGTGCTTAATCTGTAAAAGAATACGTGCAGGGGTCAAAAGTTTTGCTCAGAAGCTGGTCGCTGGTGCTATTGAATGTTGGTGTGCCGAATACCAAAGCTGCGTAGTCATGAATCCACATCACGCCTCCATAATTCACCAGCAGGCCCATTATCTCCCTCTTATCCTTGCTTTCTCCCTTTGTCGCGATTGTTTCTGTATTTCTCTTCCTCCTTGCGTGTTTTTCTCTCTCTTGCTATGCGTCAAAGCCTGTTGAGGAAAAGTAAGGGCCTGATTCACAGAACCAGCTTACGTCAAAAACGTAAAGTTAGTACTTTTTGCTATTCACAGAATACACTTACTCATTTTGGTATTCACAGAATGCACTTACCCATTTTGGTATTCACAGAATGCACTTACTCATACTAACTTTATGTCCGCACTCGGGCCGGAGATTCCGGCCCGGAGGTGGAGATTCCGGCCGGTTGTGGAGATTCCGGCCGGTGTCGGACATTTTGCCACCGGCCGGAATCTCCACAACTGGCCGGAATCTCCACCATCGGGCTGGAATCTTCACCTCCGGGCCAGAATCTCCACCTCCGGGCCGGAATCTCCACCACCGGGCCCGAATCTCCGGCCCGAGTGCGGACATAAAGTTAGTATGAGTAAGTGCATTCTGTGAATACCAAAAAGAGTAAGTGCATTCTGTGAATACCAAAATGAGTAAGTGTATTCTGTGAATACCAAAAAGTACTAACTTTACGTTTTTGACGTAAGTTAGTTCTGTGAATCAGGCCCGTAGTGACTGTCCCAAAAATGTGTGCTGGTGTGCCCAACCTCAAACTACCGGTTCAAATTCAGCACTGTTTCTATCACATACTGCAACTACGTTTCTTCTTGTTGCCAAAGACATAGTTCGAAGCTGTGCGGAGTGTAAGTTACTTGCCAACCAATGTACCCTTCTGCAGACTCCCTTTGCTTTCTTCATCCATATGTAATGATGTGATGATGTCATGTTCCATAGCATTCCATGCTGGAATACAAAGTGCAATGGAATGTACATCTGACAGTTGCTGGGGGTTATGACAAGAGGCAAGCAGCAGTATTCTGTGATCCCAAAAAATACTTGAAGAGGCCCTACTGAGTCAGAGTTCTACTTTTGGGGATGTTACACTGGCGACGAGTGGAAGAACATCACACACATTAATTGGTTTACTGTGCGTCTGCGCTCACCGGTAAGAGCGCAAATTGTTGTATCAGTGATCGCCAGTGATTGGAGGCATCACTGTGCCCGATAATCAGCGATGCAGGCTGGTCAGAAAGGAGGCATTGCCTTGCCCGAGAATCAGTGTGCAGGCTGGATTTGGGCAAAGAGAACGCTGATCGCATTTTGCGCGCATGCGTGCCTTTCAAATAAAAGAAGAGAGAAGCGCTGGAGAGAAGAGCGAGCGTGCGTGCGATCCCCTGCAGAAACAAGGCTGTGCGCGGCAATTGTTCACGATCAACTGCAGAAAACAGGGTGGAGCACGCCAATAGGCGTGAACGTGTGCACTATTATAATAGCGAGTGGGAGAACAGTTGGCTCGGACGCCATTTTAAGAGGTTGGGTGACTCCCCAACAGAAAACAAGCACAATCAACTAAAGAAAACAACATGTAACAACACATTGACAGCCATTTGAATAGTTGGGATACATCTTATTGCATAACAGCAGAAGCATGAAGTAATTCTTTTGTCTTCAAAAAGTGTTTGTAAAAATGGTGACTGGCACACTACTAAAATGAGATATTTAGAGATTAAAGTCACATTTTGCCATTTTGAAGTCAGACCAATTTGAATACTCAGCAGTAGTTAACAACAAACAAACAATTCTTGAACAAAATAGTAAAATAAAACTGAAATACACAGAAAGCATTAATAAATTGTAAGTCACAGTGAGATAACACGTGATCATAGAAAATCTCCACGGCCATTTTTAGATAGGGAAAATATCATCAATATCATTGGATAACATTGAGGCACCATCTTTGAGCCAGGCAGAACATTAAAAATCTATTTTCTTTACTAAAATAAAACAAATTTCTGGCAAATTACAATAACGCAGGAAAACATGTCAGTTGAAGAAACAAGTAGTGAAATGACGGCAAGTATGGTCACAGATGTATACAATGATGAAGAAAATGTACAAAGTGTTTCAAGTATCATTTTTGGAGACCTTTACTGTTTCACATATCAAATCAGCAAACTATTGCACAAAGATGGGAAAAATAGAGACGAAGATTTAAACATTTCTTAAAAGCTACATGTAAAAAATATTCTGATGACAAGCAAAAGATATATTACTTAATTTAGTGGGTAATGATATGGAAGACTTAATAGTAACCTTTTCCAAACAAGGAGAAAGTCTGATGAAATGCCTAAATGAAAGATCTGATCCCCAGAGAAACTTGGAGAGGTATACTTTCAATGTAGCTTTCCAAAGAGAAGATTAATCCATGGATGAATATGTAACAAGGCTACGGAAACTAGTGACTTTTCATGAGTTTGAGAAATTTAATAATGAGGAAGGAATAAAATTAAGACTAATTTAAGGATGTAATTCTTTAAAATTCAGGAAGAAGTTACTAGAAAAAATGTATGCTTTACAAACGATTTTACGCATGGCGGGAACGGAAACACAAGCACAAAAACATGCTACTAACATGGAGCAAGAAAGAATGAAATAAAAGAACGGATTTGACAAATGTCAAAGATAGATAAAGCAGGAAAGACAGACACACAAAGCAAATAAAAGAAGTTATGTTACAGATGTGGGTTGCGCTTTCCACATTTAAAAGTCTGCCCGGCTTTAGGACAACAATTTAGAGAATGTGCAAAGCCTAACCATTTTGAAAATGCTTTTAGGTGTAAACTAGATAAAAAGGAAAGTTGGTATAAAAAAGAAAGTTGGAACAAACCAAAAGAAGGGAATACTAAGTATTTAAGACAAATGGCGAGTGTTGAACATGATTAAGACGAAGAGCCTGAACAATCTGAAAGGTTGTACATGATGTGTGAGAAAGATGGAATTCAACAAATTAACATGATAAGAAGGGAAAACATAAAAAACACCTGTGGATATAATAGTTTTCTCTCAAAATGTTCCTTTTATCCTTGACAGTGGGGCAACATGTAATATTATGTGTGCCACTAAATACCAGAAAATGAAGGAACAACCATCCCTAAGTGCGTCAAGTGGTCAAGTGTAGGTGTTTTATCAAAGGGGAGCCAGACATCCTGTCTAGGACAATTTTAAGAGAATTTACAATAGGAAGAAGTATCCAGTAAAGAAGTACAAGTATTACAACATGAAGTTCCTGGTGCATGGCTATTAAACAATGTCACTGATCAAGTCATGGGTTTATTAGCAATAGCTTGCAATGTCACGACGGATCATCCTGTGTTAAAGAAATATCCAGAATTGTTTAAAGGACTAGGAAGTCTGAAAGACAAGGCAATCACATTAAATATGAATGAAGCAGTGAAACTAGTTGCACAAGTACTCTGAAGAGTTCCAATACACTTGCAGACAAAAGTAGAGAAAGAAAGAAATCACTACTCCAATAAGACATTATTGAACCAGCCACTGGTCCAACGCCATGGTTATCTCACATTGTGGTGTTCCGAAAAAGAATACAGAAGCAATCAGAATTTGTGTGGACATGCAAGTGCTGAACACAGCGATTGAGAGAGCGAGGCATCCAGGGCGGCATTTGAATGACATGATCAGTAACATCAATGCAGCTACTGTGTTTTTGAAATTAGCTTCATGTAAGGGATATCACCAACTGTAAATTGACAATCAGTCACGATACATAACAATGTTTTCTACTCATTTGGGTTATTTTGGTATAAAAGGTTACATTTTGGCATATGTTCAGCTTCTGAAATTTTTCAGGAAACAATAAAGAACATAAGGCCAGTGAAGAATGCTATGAACTACAGTAATGATATTTTACTTTGTGGGAAAACACAATAGGAACATGATCAATCATTGAATGAAGTGTGTCAACAACTGGTAAAGGCAGGTCTAATGCTTAATTTAGGAAAATGTGAAATACATAAATCTGAACTAACGTTTTACTGCCACATATTCTCTCGAGAAGCAATGAGATCAGACCCAGTAAAAGTGCTGTCCTTAAATTCAGTAATTAGTCCTACAGATGTATCTTAATTAAGAGGCCGATTACGATGTCATGCGGAAACTTTCCGTCCGACTCCTTCTCGGAATCGGATCCGACTGACTCGCGATCGGCGGATCCGCCCGACCGATTACGATGCGACCGAACACTGTTCGGTCAGAGTCCCATTGACTTCTATGGGAGCCTGTGTTCTGCCCGACAACACCGGCTCCTATAGCGAAATGGGGTGTTTGCGGAAAACCCTTCACCCTGTTGGTGCCTGCCACACAGTGCATGGTTTTACAGGGAGGTCCCTTGGGTACTCCCTCGGCCCCAAACTGGAGGCCGCAGGATGAAGGGGGAGCTGCAGGGGCCACTAAAGTCACTTTCCATCAGCCTTTTCGTGTCGGACAGGCCAACTTGAAAGGTTGTTGGAAACTGACATTGTAATCGGTCGGTCGGAAATGCCATCCATAGAGCTGTACGATGCGGCTCCGACTGACATGAATACCCCTAGAGCCGGTCGAAACTGATTTGGAAAGACAGTGCGGTTTGCAATTTGACCGCGAACATCGTAATCGGTCGGGCGGATTGGAATTCGAACAAGTCTAGGAGAATCTGACTGTTGGGAGGAAGCTTTCCGTCCAACATCATAATTGGCCCCTAAGTTCATTTTTAGGAATGGCTAGCTTTTGTTCACAAAATATTAAAGGCTATGCCACCATGAGTACACCACTTGGAGAACTAACCAAAAAAGGGCAAAAGTTTATTTGGAATAATGACCTGTGAACATGCATTTAGGAAAATTAAAGAAGATATGTCGTCTGCAACCAATTTAGAGGTACTTTGGTCCAGAACTGTGCATGGAACTAGTGATGTATGGGTGTCCTGTGGGACTTGGTGCAATTCTAGTGCAACACAAACCTGGCAGAGAGACTCCTCTGCATGTGATTTCACATGCCAGTAAAAGTTTATCTGACATAGGACGAAGACACTCGCAACCAGGAAGAATAAGTTTAGATGTGGTATGGGCTTGTGTACATTACCATGATCCTCTGTATGGCAAGCCATTCGTCATTATAACAGATCATCAGGCGTTGGTTTAAATGTTTTGAAATCCAAAAATAAAAATGCCCCCACGGATTGCGAGATGGGGAATGTGATTAATGGATTATAGTTTTAAAATTGTTCGTTAACAACGAAAAGAATATAATCCAGCAGATTTATCGTAACACACATATAAAATAAGACAAAACAATCTGCAGCTGAAGAATACATATGCTTTATAATCAGATCAACAGTACCAAGAATTGTTTCAGGGAAAGAACTAATTGATGCTTTGCAAAAAGATGAAACAGTTCAAGAGATTAAAAAAATAATACTTAAAAATAACTGGAGGTTAATAAATAGTGCAACTCAATTTCAGTCAAGCATAAGACATAAGTGACATTCTGGCCTTCAAGAACATACATTTGAATTGTCTGTTGTCTCATCTGGTGTACTTTTGAGAGGAAACAAATTAATCATTCCTTTGAGCTGAAAGTCAAATAGGTGTCTCAGCAACAAAGAATGTTTTGCGAAAAAAATGTGGTTTCCCAGATTACACAGTCAAGTAGAAGAAATTGTTCAAATGTGTAATTTATGTCAGTGCCCTGCCAGAGAAAGAATGATGGAAATATTGCACATATCTACATTGCCAGATGTAATATGGTCTAATGTGGCAGCAGATTTTTATTGGCCATTAGACTCTGATCATTATCTACTAGCAATAATTGAGGAATATTCTCGATTTCCAATTGTAATGGTAGTATCGTCAACTTCAATATCAGCTGTGCTTCCTATTCTTGATGATATTTTTTCTACTTGGGGAATACTAGATGTGTTGAAAACAGATAAAGGGCCACCTTTCAGTAAATATGAGTTAAAAAAATTCATGGACTACTTTGGATTAACTCATAGTAGAATAACACCAATGTGTCCTCAAGTAAATGGAATAGTAGAAAGACTAATGGCCACTATTACAACAGCTACGCAGAGAGCAAAACTTTCTCAGTTCTCGATAAATCAATAAATTGGATCTAAAGGAAAATGTTCCTCAGAGTTGATGTTTGATCAGACAAGGCAAACTAGTTTGCCACATCTTCTAACAAGCCCACCAAAGGGCCATGCTGAAGTTATGAAAAGAGACAAAGAAGTTAAATAAAAAATGAAGTATTATGCAGATTGCAAAAATGATACTCAAGAACAAGATTACCATGTAGGGTATTTGGTATTAGTGAAACAACAGCAAATAAGAAATCCACAAAGTAGATTTCACCCTTCTCCTTTGGAAGTGACAAAAGTTCATGCAACAGCAGTTACGGGAAAAGTTGAGAGCAGAGTAGGAAGGAATAAAACTTCCTTCAAAACATTTAAAGTGAGAGCTAATGAGCAAACAAATGTATTGTATAATCAGCATGCAGAACATGATACTTTGCTCAGAAAATCTGTGAGAATTTCAAGGAAATCAGATCGGCTGATTGAACATTGTTGAATAATTAAATGTGATGTCATTTAAAATAGTGTGTTCTGCTTTTTTTCTTCTTTACTTTCTTTAATTGTTTTACTTTTCTCTTTCGCTTTCTTTCGCTTTGTTTATCAAAAAAGGGGGTAGAGAAATATAATGATGTCATGATGTCCTATCCCATTCATGTTCCATAGCATTCCATGCTGGAATGGAGGTGGAATGGAATGTACATCTGAGAGTTGCTGGGGGTTATGACAAGAGGCAAGAAGCAGTATCCTGTGCTCTCAATAAATGCTTGAAGAGGCCTTACTGAGTCTGAGTTCTACTTTTGGGGACTGAACCCCATACACACAGACTTTTGATTGGAAAATTGGCCCTACCTTATGGGCTTGCCTGTGAGATGTCTGGGGTTTAGTATCCACAGGCAGTGTGAATATAAGAGGCTAATCTGGTATGGGGAGATATTGATATCTCCATCTTTTTCTAGGTGGATCTTTACATAATGTCACCCTCCCAGAAGTCACAAATAGAATATATTTCTGTGGCTCCTATAAACTGTATTATTGAAAACAAGGTCAAATTTCTCCAGCCCCACAAAATAAATCTATTTGGTTTTTTTTTATAATGGAAGCAAGTAATTACTAAATACCCATATATTATTTAGCCAGAAGTCACATTACTTGCTGTGTCAGACAACAGCAGATTCTTGGTGGACCACGACAGACCTGTAGCACTGATCCTTCTGGATCTGATGGCGGCTTTCGATACTGTATCGCACAACAACCTACTACGAATTCTCCATGAAAAAGGAATACACTTGAAAGCCCTTCAATGGTTCTCCTCCTTCCTGCAAAATAGAACTCAAAAAATTCAAATGGGCCCATGTGCCTCAAAACCAAAAACTATCAAACACGGAGTCCCACAGGGAGCCTCCCTAAGCCCCACTCTTTTTAATGCATATATCTCCTCCCTAGCAGCAATCAGCAGGAAATGGGGTTTCGATATCTGCTCATACGCTGACGATACACAACTGCTAATCTCCCTGGATGACAAACACGTTGACACTAAAAGCAAACTAACTAATTGCCTCACCGAAATCGCAACTTGGATGACGGAACACTGTCTACAGTTAAACGTCGGAAAATCGGAGATTCTACTTTTCGGGGGCGCACACCGAATCTGGGACAGTACCTGGTGGCCCCAAGCGCTGGGAGCCGCCCCTGAGCCCAAGCAAGTTGCTAAAAATCTGGGCATCTTATTTGATAATGCATTATCTATGCAGTATCAAGTGCGAACGCTATGCGGAAAGAGTTTCGCCACACTGAAACTACTTTGTAGACTTTTCCCCTGGATCCCTCTGAACTGCAGAAAGACTGTCACTCAGGCCCTCTTTTCGAGCAGATTGATTATGGGAATGCGCTCTATGTGGGCATGCCCGAGTATCTCTTCTCTCGCCTGCAGGTGGTCCAAAATGCAGCTGCCAGATTGGTCTGCAACAAAAGCAGGTATAGCTCAGCATTGGACTGCCTGAAGAAGTTGCATTGGCTGCCAGTACGCCAGAGGGCCAAGTTCAAGCTCCTCTGCTATGCACACAGAGCGCTACACAAGAAAGGCCCCCACATCTTGCAAGACAAGATAGAATTCTACGCTCCCCCATAAAACCTGAGGCCCCACCATCAGGCCCTGGTGAAGATCAAATGGCCCACAAGAGTTAGAATTGGAGACCGCTCCTTTTCCAAACTGGCTGCTGTCCAGTGGAATGATCTTACCCTTGATTTAAGACTAACAGATGTATATCTGCTCTTCAGAAAGAAATTAAAAACTTTCTTGTTTCCCAGATGCTAATTAAGGCAGCCTTTATCTATGAACGCCCCACCCTGATACTGGATACTTTCACCCTCCCTCCACAGGAGTAAGCTCTCCTAGTGCCGTGATGTCCCCCAGGATGAATGTTGCGCTCTACAAATACAAATACAAATATTCTGTTTCAAATAATGTAGATGGTTAGTCTTCCCTTTTCCTTGTTTTTAAATTCTCTTACATTGTGATTATAAAAATCCCTTCAAGAAAATAATTGTGAAACATTGTTTCATAGACCCTGACAAGCCAGCAAGTTTTGGCTTTATTGTGCTGTTTCAATCTATAGGTCGTTGACAGAGTTTTAGGAGGATTGGCCTGGCCTCCTATTTTTCCCAATCATATTGCAAAATTTTCTCATTCCTGAGTTTTCATTTTTTGTTCAAAGTTTCAGTACTTACTATACAATATTTTAGTGTGCTATCTGTTAGTATAGGATTGTCCCAGTCATGTTTAGTTGTCCTAAATAGTCAACTGCATGTGTCCGGTATCCTAGTTTTTGGTTGTTGGCCTAGGCTTCACCCTAATCTAGTGCATGTGTAGCGGCATAGGCCTGTTCCTTCACATGAGTAAGTTCCTGAGACGTGGTGGGCACACTTTGTGTACCCTCATTGACAAAGTGGACAGCACATAGAGCAGTCATTGCACCCTAAGCCATTTTAACTCTCCTGAAGACTGTAAGAGCCTCTTCCTTTCCCTCCTGCAGCCTCTGTTTTTTCTGTCTTCTGCTTTGCGCAGTGTGCTCTCTCTCCCTCCTCTTTCTGCCACCCACCGGCTGTGTGATCCTGCACCCCTGCCTTACCCTCCCACCATTTACTGGCTTTGCTCCCGTTTGTTTGCTTTGCTTTCCCTCTTTGCAGCACCTGATGTTTTTGTCTTCTCCTCTGCTCTCGCTGCCCCCTTGACTCTCTCTTCACGGGTCCTGCTGCCTACCTAAGTCTGCTCACCAGCCCAGTAGCTGTGTTCTTCACAGACTACAGTCAAAGTTTCCCAAAGTCCTCTGTAAACTCACAGCAGAAGGAACAGATATCCCCTTTAAATCACCTCTTTAAGATAAATTGCAGTTCTGTTAACTGTAAAACCTTGTGGATTTTTGTGTTGCTTTTGCCTGCCATTAACAAATATTTACTGCTGCAAAACCCAGTTTTCCCGCCTCTCTCTTCCCTTCCTCCATTTCCCTCTCCCTACCTTCTCTCCAAAGCGCAAGTTGTGGGTTTGAAATCTGAACACAGCCCTCCTCCAGATGCACTCCTTTGGTGGTTTCATTAGAAGGTTGTGAGGTCCTCCTTGTCTGATGCAACCCTCCCCCAACCTTTTTATGTAACTTTCTCCTTTACAGACCATCAACTAGTAATGAAATATTTTCAGACACAATTTTAGACATAGTGTGAAACCTTTGTATGAATATTCAAACCTATGTATCGTTGGTGACCTGTACAAAGGCACTGTCCCCTGGTAAAGGGCCGAACCCGGACAGAGTAGCTGGGACTCTTTTAAGTGTTGTACTGAGTTGTGGGTCCAGTAGTTGCACAGCATTGCAATGCAGCTGTGAGAGGCGTTATTCCCCCGTCCTGGTAAAAATCGGTTATAGTGGCGATTTTTAAGAAAGGTAATTGGGCAGACCCAGCTTGCTACTGGCCCATTTCTTTAGTGGATCCTGAGGTGAAGTTTATTGACCGGATAGTGCTGAAGCGAATTATCGATTGGGCAGAGGGTAGGAAGATCTTATCAGCTATCCAATACGGTTCCAGGCCAGGCCGGGGGGTTATTGAGCAGAATTTGAACCTTCATCTGTTGATCTCTAAATATACTGTGGCTAAGAAGGAGTCAGTTCATTTGGCTTTCATGGACCTCAGCACAGCCTTTGACACAGTGGATAGATCGAAACTGTGGGCTGTGTTGGGGAACATGGGAGAAGAGATCGCCCTTGTGTCTTTTCTGCACAATTTACATGCTGGCCTGGAGGCCTCAGTAAGATACGATCCTTTGGAGAAATGCACTACTCTCTTCAAATTGGGTCGTGGAGTCCGCCAGGGAGGGATTTTAGCCCCTATGCTTTTTATTTTGTATATCAATAGTTGGAGCACTTTTTAGTGGAAAGATACAAAGATGTCCCACTGGTTAATAACAGGCCGGTTCCAGCTTTGTTGTACGCTGATGACACCGTACTTATGGCAAGTACAGCTAACGGCCTGCAACTCTTATTAGACTGTTTTATGACTTTATGGATAATATGAGCCTAAAAACAACATTTTCAAAATCTTATGCTATGGTGATAGGCCCAAAACATACCAAAAATAAGACTTTCATGATTGATGGTCATCTTACAGAAAATTCTAGCAAATGTTTTTACCTTGGCATCTGGCTAGATAGTAACTTGAACTGGGATCATTTTTTGAGAGCTCATGTTCAGTCTTTTAATAGGGTTGGCCACCACATTGCGTCATTTGCAAGACACATGGGCCATATTCATGTAAAATACATACTGGATCTTTACAGAGCAAAGTGTGTTCCGCCAGTTTCTTTTGGGTCAGAGGTTTAGGGGTACAAGTCATGCCTTCCTATCGAGGTAGCAGAAAACACATTTTTGAGAAGGCCTTTGAGGTTGCTGCAGTGTGCGCAAATGGAGATAGTCTATGCAGAGTAAGAGGCAGATTTTATTTCTGATTTTATTAAAGTTTGCCCCATACAATTATGGATGAATGTCTGATTGAAAAAAGAATTTGACCTAAACAGAACGATCTTGAAAGATTGTCGGAGCCTTAAACATAGTCCCCATATTCCTTGGCTGCACTATGTTAAAAGCACCTTATGTGATCTGGGCAAACCATATTTTTTCTTTAACCCAGAGCAAATTACTAAGTCAGATGTTGTCTGAGTCTTTCGAGCAAAAGCATATGAATCAATATCTAACCGTATGTTGTCCAAAAAATCATTTCAGATTGCTTCCCCTTGGCATTAAATCGGCACCAAGGATTTTACCAAGTGTATAGCTCCAGTAGCAGCGCATTTCAGAAGAAAAGGGATACAGGTATATCCCTACCTAGACTGGTTTGTAAAAGCACGCTCATTCTCAGTGTGCAAGAGGAGCATAAGAATGGTCATGGACACGTTGCACAGGCTGGGATTCACAATAAATCAAGAAAAATCATTGCCACTCCCAGAGAGAGAAAAGTATTCCTAGGAGCCAGAATCAACACGGTAGGGACAAAAGCTTTCCCTGTCCTCAAGAGGATACAAGCGATATCCGAACAAGCTGGCCTCAACCGCAAGGGGCAGTCTGTAACGGTGGGATAGACTAAGCAGGCAGGCAGGCTACAGTCTGACATGAGTGGGAGCTACATCAACAGGCACTCCAATGCATCTTCAGACAATGGGGCACACCAGATGTAGATTTATTCGCAACACCCGAAAATGCAAAATGCAGAGACTTTCCAGAGAAACTTACCTACGCCTTTCTGCCAATACCCCTGATACCGCTTGTGATAGCCGATTGCAAACAATTGCAAATGACACTGATCCTTGTTGCTCCACAATGGGCAGGCAAACTTGGGTTTTTGGACCTGATACATATGGCCCAAGAAAACATAGTAAAGCTACCGATACGCCACAACCTCCTTTCAATGCAAGAGGGGAGGATAATCCACCGAGAACCAGGCAGCCTAAGCCAAGCAGCATGGCTCCTGAGGACATAGAATTTGGACACTTTAACTTGCCAATGACATCAGTGGAAGTTCTGACAGAGGCTTGACAAACAAGCAGAAGAAAATGTCACACAGCCAACTGGACAAGGTACATCTGCGGGTACAAAAAGGAACAGTTGGAAGAAAGCTGAATGCAAGATACATCAGTAAGAAGATACCTAACCGTCTACTGGACCAAAATCTGGCTTGCACCTCAATAAAAGTACACTTGGCGGCCATAGTGGCCTATAGCGAGATGTTTCTTCACTGCACCAGTAATAAAAAGATTCCTAGAAGGGGCAAAAAGAATAGCCCCACCCAGAACGGCACCCACACCGATGTAAAACCTTAATCTTATTCTAAAACAATTAATGAAGGAACCTCTCTAATCTCTACACAAAGCAGAGCTGAAGTTTTTAACCCAAAAACATCATTCCTTATCACAATTACTTCACTGTACAGGGTAGACGAACTTCGGGCGCTGATGATCCAATAACCCTACTTAAAGATAAACAAGAGTAGAATAGTTATGAAAACAAACCCACTTTCTTCCAAAGGTAATATCACAGTTCCACGTCAACCAAACAATTCAACAGCCAGGGTTTTTACAGGACCTGAAGACTAAAGCAGAATAAGCACTGCTTACGCTTAACATATGAAGGGCTGTGATGCATTGTAGTACAAAGGACTTCAGGAAAGGAAGAAAATTCTTTGTATTGTTCGCAGAACAGAAAAAGAGTTCACCAGTAACTAAAAGCACCATCGCGAGGTGAAGACTACAGACGATCCAAAGATGCCACAAAAAACAGGTGTACAACTGGAAACAAAACCTTACCTTCTTAATAAATGTCCCACTAAGTGACATATGTATGGCAGCCACATGGTCATCAGTATATACTTTCACCAAACCCTACTTATTTAATGTTCAAATAAATAAAGAGTCACAGGTGGGACAGAGTGTACTAAAAAAAACGATTTGCCAGTTCAAGCTCTTTTCAATGCAGCCTCCAAGGGTGAACAAGGATACTGCTACAAAATTAATGCACAGCATGTGAATCCAGAAAAGGACAAGAAGAAGAACATATTTTTCTGTTTAGCAAAGTAAAGGGAAGACGCAATGACAAGCCAAGGCTGGACCTAAAAAGGAGAAAGGGAAAAGAGACTTAGAAATATTTTGGAACCAACCACTAGATGACAGCTGACCCAACTACTACATGGTGGAATAATGCATAGCATGTGTATGCAGAAAATTCTTCAAGCTGCAAAACTACACCTAAGTAAGTAACTATTTTGTTTTCACCTAACTATAAAGTCACTTTATTGTTTGTTTTTTTCAGTGAATTTCTTAAATATAATGTAACTTTTTATTACCAAATCCAACTTTGCCAACCCCGCACCGCGCACACTAGCCCCTGCACCCACCACCCCCATGGGTAGGCAAGCCCATGCCATGCGCGGTAGAAGGATGCAGGGCCTGGCCTGCCCCAAGGGACGCTCACCCTACTTATTTTTTTTTCAAATTGTTTTTCGATCAGACTGAACTCTTGCAGGAGCAAGGGGGTCACGTAGCTCCCCCAAGAGCCACGTGGGATTTTGACAATCCATACATTTTATTTTAAAAATTGACCCCACAAGGTCCAAGGGTCAGGTTACCCCTACCCTGTCCCCTTATACTCTCTCTCTCTTTTTTCAAAAACATTTCTGGATACTGGGATCAATTCCCCGTGTCCTGTAATGATGGCCACAGCATTTCTCTTCATGTTGCAGCCTAGCCAAGCAGAGCACAAACTCCAGCAGGACGCACAGGACTGAGGTGGATGATGGAGGGAAAAGCCCCCCTCGGCTAATCAGATTGCTCTATTATTTGAAGTTCTATGCCTGTGGAACTCCCATGGGAGTCCCGCATATCCAGTTGTCCAGATTTCTATAAAATTTGAACCTTAATTTCTCAAAAACACCTGAACAGATTTACATCAAATCACAAAAAGCACACTTTCTCGGTACAGATCTAGCTTTCTGCCAAAATTGATGTAATACAGTTCAGCAGTTTAGCTATAGCGCTGTTCAAAAATCTCTATGGAAATTGCATAGGGAAATTGTGTTTTGGGACCCACCCCTTTTCTCATACCTAGCGTGATGGATCATCCGGAAACTTTCCAGGAAGGAGCTGAGGTGGGTGAACTTTTTTTGGAAAGTTTTGTGTAGATTCGTCAAACAGCACCAAAGTTATTAGCAAAAATCAATTTCCAATGGTATCTAGGTCCTAACTATAACTACAAAGTGGCAACTGCCATTGTATAATTGGCGAACACAGCTCCCATCAATCAGCCATCTGTTAACCTAAGTGAGGCAATCATAACGGCTTGGCTAACAGCAGCTACTAATGAACACGCCCCTTCAGGATAATAAAAACAGCCAGGTGTAATGAGGCTCAGAGGTGGTTCTCTGAAGACCTAACAACTTAGAAACTAGCCCTGTGCCAAACTGAAGGGAAGTGGAGACGGAACTACTCCCTTGATAAAAAAGACATCTATTTAGCTCGACTTAAGGAATATAAAAAATCCATTCAAGCTACTAAGGCCACTTATTTCTCTGCGAAGATACTGAACTCTACCAATCAATCGAAAGGCATATTTATAATCATCAATAAGCTATCCAATCCTGATAGAGTTACAATAAAACCAGCCCCATCCCAGTTACTTTGTTACTCCTTGAAGACCTTTTTCATTGACAAAATCATTAAGATTAAAGCCAGCATTCCTGCCAGCCTTGCATATGAGGCCTTACCAACGGCATTGAGAAATCCTTGCTCCCTGCATCAATTCTCGGCAATCAGCAGAGAAGTCCTCTTGGAACTACTGATCTAAGTTAAGTCTGGTTCTCCTGCCGATAGCTGTCCACGCTACATCTTAAGAGAAGTTTTCACTGTAAACCCCGACCCTGCCCTCTCTCTTCTGAACAAATCATTAACACAGAGCTACGTCCCTAGAGCCTTCAAAAAAGCTATCATAGTTCCCCTTTTGAAAAAACCTGGGATAGACCCACTGATCCCACTTAACTACCGCCCCATATCCCTGCTTCCCTACCTGGCCAAGGTATTGGAAACTCATGTGGCCAACTGCCTCTGCTCATTCATCGAACAGTCTCAATTCCTCGATCCCCACCAAGCAGGTTTTCGTCCCTCTCATTCAACTGAGGCAGTAATTCTGACTGTGTTGGATAACTAAAGACGGAAGCAGACAAGGGTACCCCTCAGGCCTTGGTCCTTTTAGACCTATCCGCGGCATTTTACACGGTCGACCATGGAATTCTGGTGGACCGTGTCAGGGACGCGCAACAACATCTGCATCATTGGCCTGGCGGAATGTACCAATACGGGAAGCCCTGAACAATTTGTGGAAACATTGCTCGTCGATCTGTTCAGTGCCCAACACTTTTCTTCTACATTCTTTTTTAATATATTTATTTGATTTTTATAAAGCATCCAGTATAGCATTGTTAAGACAGGATTTTACAGTACTATTAGAATATAAATTGCATAATAAATAATGAATTACTTCCATTTTACATATTACATTTCCTAAATAAATACAAAATTTCCAATAAATACTCGCAAAAGAAAAGTAAAGTGCGATTGCAATGTGGATTCTGTATATACACGGTGGACGTTTGCTTTTTTTTCCGCCTATCCCTAGATTAAGTCCTCCCTAATCTACCCCTCTATCCATTCTGTTACCAGGGACCAGATCTTTTCCCCCTACTGACGCCTCCTATGTCCCTTAAGTTTATACAGTGACATTTCCATATTATAGATTACAAGGAACCTAGATCTCCACATCTCAAAATAAATTCCCTCTGGTTTCAACCAATTTGATGCAATGTACAATCTTGCTACAGCCATCGCCATAAAAATTAGGCATTGTTGATTTTTAAGATCATTTTCACCCTCTACCACCAACAACATCATCATCGGTGACGTAACCACCACTGGTGCCTTAATAATATTGCTTAAATACCCCATATCCCTTGTATAAGAGGCACTAGCTTAGAACACGTATAAAACATGTGCACACCATCCCCTTCCTCTGTACCACATCTTTTGCACTTCCCATATTAACAGCCCCCCCCCATTTAGAAATTCTTGTGGTTATAGTATAAATTAAATACTGTCTTAAAGTGTTGGGTTTTCAGTTTTGTTGTATAAATAATATTGTCAGCTAGTGCCAAAGATTCTTTGAGATATATACCCTCACATCCCAGCCTTTGATTCCATTTCTCATTCTGTACCTCTAGATCATTATTTTGCCTTTGATTTAACAGTGCATATATGGCTCCTATTCTATATCTTTGTCTCATAGCCTCGATTAGCGGAATCCTCATCATACAGTCTAAGCCTCTAATCTTCTTGAATACAAAATCTTGGACTTGTAAGTATTTATAAAAATCTGACCTTTGTAACTTAAATAATCTCTATAGATCTTCAAAGGAATGGAGCTGAGCATTATCATCACACAAGTCCCCTACTTTCGTAATTCCTTTTTGCCTCTATTCTGCCACTTTTCCTCTACATTAGTCGTGGAGAGAGCGCACAGGTCCCTGGGCCCCTGGCCTCCTCCTGGAGCAACACTGAGGCAAATCATTGCATGCCTTCTGAACTACAGGGATCGAGATACCATACTCCATCTGGCCAGGGAGAAATCCCCTTTAATCTACCAGGGCACCACCATTTTCATTTACCCAGACTTCACCCTGGCGGTGCAGGAAGCGAGGTGAAAATTCTTGGAGGTGAAGGCGCAGCTCAGGAAACACAGGAGTATGGCATCCTCTACCCTGCCAGACTCCGGGTGGTGTCGGGTGGCAGAACACGTGTTTTCAAAAACCTGGCTGAGGTACTTGCATTCTGTAAACGACTGGGCTCGGGTGGCCTCTCCTCGACCTGCACCACCCTGGAACGCTCACTTCTGGTCGAGAGAGTTTCTGCTAGTGCCGATCTTTTCAATCCTGGCTAACTGGTCCTGTCCTGATCATATTGCAGGCATTGCTGAACCACCGGACTATCTAATATCTCATACGGCTCTCTGCCTAACGCTGCATGCCCAGCCCTGCTGTGCATATTGACTGTCTATACCCTTACAAAACACTCATAAGTACTCTTGCTTAGAATGGGCACCAGGTTCTGATGCGTTGCCCGCCCCGAAGATGATTCTGTGTTCTGAATTGTTGACGTTTTGTTTCCTGTTGTGGGATTTATTGGGATTCGCTAGGACCTCTTCTCCCAGTGTGGGCGGGAGGATGTTTTTGAGGGGTTGTTTTCTGATTTTTATCGCTATATTTGGTTTCTCCTTTGGCACTTTCTTTCTTCTTCTTTTCTTGATGAGACAGGACTCTGCAGTGGCTATACCACTAGACTTGACCGGACTGACCCTTTTTATTTCCTTCTTCTTCCAATGGGTGCCTCCAGGCAGACTGTGAATATGACTCTCTTTACCTGGAATGTCCAGTGCTGGAATAACCCCCGTAATAGCAAACTGGTATTATCGTATCTCACCCGGCTGGGCGCCAAAGTCACATTCCTTCAGGAGACACACTTACCTCCCCAGACATTCCCTGTTTTCGCTGCATCATGGGGCCCACACCGGTATTTTGAGAGCTATAACTCTTTCTCCCAGGGAGTCTGCATACTTATGCATAAATCCCTTCCCTTTATGCATCACACCACCGTCGCTGATACCCAAGGTTGCTACCTAATGGTGACGGGAGCTATGCTGGGAGACGAATTGTCCTTATGAACCTATATGCTCCCAACACGGATGACCCCCTCTTTTTTCAGACCGTGGCACGCCCTCCTGGATGGTTCAGATGAGAAAAATATCTTGATAGGCGGCGATTTGAACATCCTCCTTGACCCTACCATGGATTCCTCCAGTGCCATCCTAAGCACCAAGCCATGTTCGCTGTGCGCACTCCAGGATATGGCACATACACACGCCCTTAGAGACATCTGGCATACACGAAATCCTGCGACTCCCAGCTATACCTTTTATTTGGCTCCTCACTCAGTATGGACCCAACTAGATTACTCGTTCCTATCGGCAGCCATCTGCCCATGGCTCCAAAAGATACTGGTATTACCCCACACATTATCTGATTATGCTCCGGTGCAGCTATTGCTCGCTCTTCCTTACGGCGGTGGCTGGGAGCGCCTCTGGTCCTCCCACTCGACGGCGCTGTTAGACTGGGTTTTCCGCTCCGAACTCCACAAAGCTATCACAGAATATTTTCAGTTGAATGTAGGGTCCGCTAATCAATATGCTATCCTCTGGCATGCATTCAAGGCCTACATTCACGGAATTTGCATTTCGAAACCCGCGGGAGTGCTGCGCGATATCCGTGCTAATTTGACGCGCGTAGAGACCGCACTCAAGCACATAAATGAAGAGAACACTCCTCTACCCTCCCCATCAGGTTTACATAAATGCTCCATTTTGTTAGAAGAATTCCACGACTTAGCTGGAAGGGAAGTCACCCTACTAGGTAAATATAAAGCGGCGCGAAAATACGGGAAGGTGAGTGCCCTGCTAGAACACTCACCCATCTCCTACGCCCTCCTCAGGGAACCGGTCATATCACTGCGCTGGAGCTGGACGGTTGTACCCCAGTTACAGCTAATGAGGACATCATTACTAAAATAGTCTCCTACTATAAATTGCTGTACCGATCCCGCCTCCCTCCTGAGTCGGCAGGGCATCAAACCTATCTGGCGGAAATAGCCATGGGTTGGCTCTCTAGTGGCCAGTTCTTGAGCGAGGCATTTACGGCAAAGGAAATCGCCCAGGTGATTGACTCCTTAGACAGTACAAAGTTCAAAAGCCCCTGGCTAGATGGCCTGATGGGTGCTTTTTATAAAGCTTACAAAAATACTCTGATCCCCCATCTGCTGAAGGTATACGCTGAAGCCCTCACCAACGGTATTCTTCCTTCCTCCATGCGAGAAGCAGCGATCCCCCTCTTACTTAAACCTGGGACAGATCACAAACACTGTGCCTCTTACAGACCGCTTTCCCTCCTTAACTTCGATAATAAAATACTAGTTAAGGCACTGGCGAATTGGCTGTTGTTACTGTTAGATACGATATTTTGTCATCTGTGCAGACTGGATTTATACCACACCGGTCGACTTCCCTTAATCTACGTGCTGTCTTCTCGGTCCTGAATTGGATATCTCTGGATACCCCCACAGCGGCCACCCTTCTTGACTCTTTGGAATGGCCCTTTCTTTATGACACCCTGCGAAAGCTTGCCATTTGGGGAAAAATTACAGCTCTCGTCTCCTTAATATACTCATCCCCGACAGCTCGCATCTGAATCAACGGCTTAATTTCTGACCCCTTCCACATCACTCGTGGTGCTAGGCAGGGCTGCCCACTCTTGCCTTTATTATTTATTATAGCAGTGGACCAATTGACGCATCACCTTCAGAAGCATCATATGCATCGCGGATTACAGTTCACTTTTGGGGCCTCTCCTTGTATGCCAACGATATTCTTTTTTTTAATAGACACCCCTCTATTAATCTAACCCCTATAGTGCAGGAGGTGGTTTGGTTTGGTTTGGACGACTTTCCGGCCTATGTGATAGAGCGCCATGTTATTGTGAAAATTGTAGGGGTGCATCATAATCACTGATAGTTCGCACCCGCATATATTCAGCATATATTCATGCATGTTTAGCGAAGAGTGGTTATAATTCGCAGTTATTAAAGCAATGAAGTAGTGTAATTGTGCTATGTAATCATTTAGAGAGAAATGCTTAATTGAATTGTGTAAGAATCAATGCATAAAATGAAACAGTTCACGTATAATCAAGTGGCAGTAGTTTAAACGTGTATCATATTAAAGTTGCACATGTAGTTTTCTTTGTAGATGAAAATGTAATCAATTAATGCTTATTGAAGAAATATAGTTGTGCGTTTAAAATTGTGTAAAGGCCTGACTGCATATACGACAGGGAAAGGCCTATTTTGCTCTTATGTTAGCTTATTTTGCAGGCAGAAGAAAAGTTTCTTTTGGAAAGGCTCTCTGGGCACAAACGGTAGATTTAATTAGCACAGTAGAGGGTTTTTGTTGAACGTATCTTCTGTTGCAGGTGCAAGGACACATGCCTCGTTAGCTAAAGACTGGCTCTTTGTTTCACAAAGTTAGAAAGATGGGAGGCAAGGAACTGGGAGTGCAATGGAATGTAGGGATGATACTTTTAGCGGAGAAGGTGCCTGGGATCCAAGGTCAACTCAACCGTCCAGGATGAAGTCACCGGTTCGATGGAAAAGTACAGGAAAGAAGACCTGTCCAAGGAGGCGTGATCGAAGGCATGTTCAATTGTATTGTGATTTTGTATTAGGGATAGTGCCCCGAGGGAGGAGGCCAGAGAAGAGGTAGGGGAGACCAGAGAAGAGGTCAGAGAGAGAGAGACCTGATGAAGAAGCATCTAGAATCTGAGCTTAGGTACTAAGTGATTGCACTTCTTAGGAAGTCTTCACAGCTGACACCTTTTATTCACTCTTGCCTGGGAAACGAGTTAAGTAGGGATGTCACTTAGTGTTAGAGTAGGGACAGCAATTGATTTTGTGCTTATTTAGGTAAATGAAGGGCAATATTGAAGTTGGATCTATTATAGCATGTTTGATCCTTCTAGAACTTTCGATTCTCCTTATTCTGAGTCGGATGAGACTCCTGCGTAGGATACTATTTGTATTAGTGCCCATCTATTTCTTTAACCTCGTGTTGAGGTGCTTGCATATTCAGCTATTTTTGGCGATAATAAATTCTTAAACTTGAATTCGGAGTCAGTGGTCCTTCCAGGTAAACTGGGCAATTTGATGTATAACTGGATAAGATTCTCTCCTTTACACTATTCAACAGGTAAAAAGATCCTGGCGACCAGAAGATTCTTATAAATGATAAGATAAGAATCAGCGTTATCAGTTGGTAGCAGAGTAGGATGGTTACCTTTGATGGTAAGGGGAGATCTAGATTAGGAAGAGACTAGTTGCCCCATAGAGCCTGAGTGATGGTGATCCAGTGGATCGTAGGAGAAGGACGTCGGCGGTCGCTGAAAACTGACGGAGAGTGACGGTGCGGCGGAAGTAGCAGTTCGTGGTAGAGTGAGTATGAAAAGAGTGATGTTTGATAGATTGCAGTGTTTTATTGTTGTGTGATGTCTTGCGGAGTTGGAATGAGAGTTGTGTGATTGAGGGTCGGACCGTGGGCGCGCGCGGGACCGAGAGATTTGATTATTGTGGTGTAGAAGACACCCAGAACTGAGATCGTTGACCAGAGGTTGTGGGGGTCATGAGACGTCGTTGACAGACCCACTGAAGATAGGGAACATATGTGTGAGTGCGTGAATAACCGACGCTGGTCGTAGGTTGTTGTGTGTAGAACATTGAGCGTTTGGATCCTATCGGTTGTGCTAGAGGTGATTGTCCGGTCGTTTCGCGGACAGACAGTTACCAGATTGAGGTCAACAATTTCAAGAGGCTGATTGGTCATTGGTGGACTGACAGTCAGAGAGGTAATTGTTCGGTAGGACGGACATTGCTTCAGAGTATGATTGGGACATGTGCGAGTGAGAACGAGTGAATTAGGAAGGAGGGGAACTGCTGCGAGCGGAGGAAGAGTGACGTCAGACAGTGCCGCGCTGCGATAGGCCGGTTGGTGAGAGCCGCGCTGGCATTGGTGGATTGAAAGTCAGGAAGTAAAACCGACATATTGAGTGCGAATAGAAGGTTGATTCATCATGAAATGTTTTAAAGTTTTACGAGAACTCTGGAGAGGAGATAGACATGTGGTTGTCCGAGAAGGGGAGGAAGCCCCTCCCGAGGATACGCCAGCACATTATATGGCTACGAATGTAGGATTGCATACCATAATTTGGCTTGAAAATTGGCACAAAATGACATTTGGGGAGGAAGAATTGACTTTCCCACGCTATGGCACTTTCAGGTTAGAGGTGTTGTACCAGCTAAAGACTATAATGGCTTCTTTACGACCACTGCCTAGACCGACACAGTTTGAGGCGCTACATGCATGGATTAGGGCAGCGCATGATAGGAAAAGAGACAAGAGCCAGGAAAGGGTGAAGAAATCGATCAGGGCATTTCAAGATGCGAAGTGGGATGCACTGGAGAAAAGGTGGAGGGTGGAAACGATTGAAGGGGATAAGTTGTACCCACTGTTGATACAAAATGGGAAAATAGCAAGAGTCGAAGAAGACGACAGCGATACAGATGACAGTCTGTTAGACAGGCTGCTAGCAGAGAGACCACCCCCATTTAATCCAGATTCGGAAGAGGGAAAATCAACTTCAGCAATAGAATCAGGTGAAAGGCGGAGTCAGGCTGACGTGAGGGTAGTGGGGAGGATTTCTACAGGAACTGAAGGGGCGACAACATCTCAGACAACACAGCCTTCCATTGGGAATATCAGGTTACCGGACTCCTTGACTGTACCGGTTACCATAGGTCCTATAGTATCGGTATATGACCCAGACCGAGTGAGAGAAGGGAGTTCAACACAGATGGGAGGAGAAGAGGTGACCAGTGGAAGGGGGAATGGGTTAGGAGGACGAGTGGTTCACTTCCCAAGGCCGGTAGAGGCAAGCACGTCGTTACCGGCTACTGCAGACTCTTCGTTTAGACAGGAAGAGGAGAGATCAGTCAGACCCAGATCATTACATGAATCCAAGTCAGCTTTAAGGATGTGGACTCCAACAGTAAGAAACCAAAGCGATAGGATGATGGAGGATAGGGAACAAAATGTATCAGAAGATAGACCAGGATCTAGAAGCATGACAGAAACAGATAGGTCACGGGGACAAGATAGTGACTATGATGAGCGTGATGGAGCAGCGTGCCGAGAAGTGCTGAGGAGTGCAGTACAGGCAAGGTTGCTGGACGTGGTCAGATTGAAAGCAGAAGTAGATGAGATGGTTTGTGGGAACCTGCCTTTGGAAAGAATAGAAATTTATGGGCCGGACGAGCTGCTTTTCATAGCCAAAGATGTAACGCGGAAAGCTAGAATAGCTCACGAGAAACTGACGGCATTAGCCAGGCGATACGAGGTAGACCTGAATAAAACAAAGTCATTGCAGGGACCACACAGGTTACAGTACAGCGATCAGGAGCTGGAAGAGAAAAGAATCACGGGATTAAGGGCGCATACCAGAGATCTGATTGTAGGGATGCGGATATGGATTTTGTTGGATAAATGGGAGGAAAGATGGTCAAAGAAGAAACTGACAAAGAAAAGAGAGGGAGAAACGCCGCCTCCGGGTGGAGGGACAACGG
>CAWUFW010026219.1:0-35703 GCA_963921515.1 Calotriton arnoldi | reverse complement strand
CCCCAGCGTTGGCCGTGCCCCCATCCGACGCCGTCCCTATCCTCATCCCCGAGATGGACCCGGAGCCGGACTGACGTCGGCTGTCGTCGAACCTGATGCCAGAGAGTACTTTTGTTCCCCTGTTCATCCCTGGTGTTCCCTATCGCCCAGATGGTGGTGATGAGGACTGGGAGGGGCCATCTTACCCTTTAGCAGACCAGCTTGAAGAGCCGGACTGGAGAGAGGACCTGGGTGACGCCAGTGGTCTGGACACTTCTCCAGACCTTGGCATGCTTTCTCCCCCTACCGTGGCTACGGAGGAGGGAGCGTCCTACGCTGTGGTGGTGCGAAGGGCAGCCGAGGCCTTAGACCTCGAGCTCCCTTCAGTGGCAGTCAGGACTAACCTCCTGACAGAGGTGCTTCAGCCTGCGACAACCTCCTCTGAACCCCTCTTGCCCTTCAACGAGGCCCTCACTGACGTCCTTCTGGGCACCTAGTCCCATCCCAGCACAGGGGCTCCTGTGGAACGGACAATTTCCCGCCACCACCACCCGGCCCCGGGCGACCCAGTTTTCCTCACCCACCACCCTTCCCCCGAGAGCTTGGTGGTCCAAGCCTCTTCCTCCAAGGGCGCATTCCCTTCTGCTCCCCCAGACAGGGAATCCAAGAAGCTGGATCATCTTGGGAAGTGCATGTTCTCTTCCTCCAGCTTGGCACTGCGGTCTGTGAATACCGCGTGCCTCTTGAGCTGATACTCCCATACAATCTGGGATACGGTTGCGCAAGTGCTGCCTCAGTGCCCGGAGGAGGCCCGGGCCGTTCTCTCCCAAGCCGTGACAGATGGGAGAGATGCAGCAAAATTCGTGATTCGATGTGGACTGGATACCACCGACTCACTGGGCAGAACGATTGCAATGTCGGTAGCCCTTCGGCGCTACACCTGGTTGAGAACGTCTGGCTTTTCGGGGGATATCCAGGCAACCTTACTGGACATGCCCTCTGATGGCCGTCCCTTTTTTGGTTACAAGGCAGACTCGGCGCTGGAGCGCTTCAAGGATTCTCGAGCTATGGCAAGATCCTTGGGCCTCGCTGTGTCTTCCCGTCCACCGCAGTCTGCCTTTCGCCCCTTTTGTGGCTACGGAAGGCACACCCCACCACGTCCGGCCCAGTTTGCCACCGACTCACGCAAGCTGCCCAGCCTCTGCGCGGCTGTGGACGTGGGACCCAGCGATCTCGCGGGTCTGGTAGTCATCGGGCGGGTCAGTCCACCCTTTCCCCCCCTGCAGCAGCCTCCAAACCCTCCTTGTCTAACGTTTCTGGCCCATCAAAGGCCAGTGGGCAGCAGAATTCGTCATCACCTCCCCCACTGGCACTCCATCACGTCAGACAGGTGGGTTTTGCAAATAGTCCGAAGGGGCTACTCCCTCCACTTCGACACTACCCCTCCCTCCATGCTGCCAACGTCTTTCAACCGCATGTCGGAGGATCATTTGGCGCTTCCCCGTCAGGAAGTCTCTGCTCTTTTGGCCAAAGGAGCAATATAGAGGGTACCGACGCCAGAAGTAGGTCGTGGTTGCTACTCCCGCTACATTCTGGTGCCCAAGAAGGACAAAGGCCTGCATCCTGTCTTAGACCTCCAGGCCCTCAACCGCTTCCTCCGGAAGGAGAAGTTCAAAATGCTCACGTTGGCTCAGGTCCTGTCTGCCCTCGACCCTGGAGACTGGATGGTGGCGCTGGACTTGCAGGAAGCCTATTTTCATATCCCCGTTCTGCCAGCCCACACGCGCTACCTGCGGTTCACGGTAGGCCACAAGCATTTTCAGTTCACCGTGCTCCCCTTTGGCCTTACCAGTGCCCCTCGGGTGTTCACGAAAGTGATGGTGGTGGTCGCAGCTCATCTGCGCAGATCAGGGGTTCCAGTCACTCCCCTATCTCGACGACTGGCTGTTAAAGGCTGTCTCGCCCCAGGCTGTCGTCTCCCACCTCCAGACTACGGGGGACCTCCTGCACTCGCTGGGGTTCACTATGAACGTGCCAAAGTCACACCTGACTCCCTCTCAGACGCACCCTTTCATCGTAGCTGTTCTGGACACAGTGCAGTTTCGGGCCTATCCTCCCGAGCAGCGAGTCAGGGATATTCAGGCTGTGATACCGATGTTTCAGCCTCTATCCCGGATTTTGTGAGAATGACCCTGAGGCTGCTGGGCCTCATGGCCTCCTGCATCCTTCTGGTGGATCATGCCAGGTGGCATATGCGGGCTCTGCAGTGGGACCTGAAGTTCCAGTGGGCGCAGCATCAGGGGAATCTTTCTGACTATGTCTAGATCTCAGAGGGAACTGCACAACAACTGCAGTGGTGGTTAACGGACCAGGATTGGGTCAGCGGCGGATCCCTCTCTCTTTCCCAACCAGAACTAATAGTGGTGACCGATGCATCACTTCTGGGATGGGGCGGCCACCATCTGGGAGAGGCGGATATCAGAGGAGTCTGGTTTCTGGTGGAGTCCGGCCTCCATATCAACCTGTTGGAGCTTTGGGCGATCCGCCTGGCACTGAAGGCATTCCTTCCCTCTCTCTGGGGGAAAGTAGTGCAGGTGTTCACAGACAACACCACCGCCATGTGATACTGCAACAAACGGGGCGGGGTGGGGTCGTGGATCCTATGTCAAGAGGCTCTTTTCCTTTTTGCACATGGCTGGAACATCAGGGCATGACCCTGGTGTTCAACACCTGGAAGGTTCTCTGAACGCAAGGGCGGACAAACTCAGCCGTCGGTGCCTGGTGGATCACGAATGCCGTCTTCAATCAGAGGTGGTGCAAGGTCTCTTTCAGCGGTGGGGAGAGCCTTGGTTAGATCTGTTCGCCACCGAAGAGAACTCGCAATGTCAGCAGTTCTGCGCGTTGGAGTTTCCAAGGCGGCTATCGCACTGTGACGCTTTTTGTCGAGAGTTGAACTGCAGCCTCCTGTACGCCTTTCCGCCTGTACCACTTCTGCCCCAAGTGCTGAAGAAGATCAAGCACGACTGGGCCCAAGTCATTCTTGTGACTCCTGACTGGGCACGAAGTGTCTGGTACCCCGAGCATGGCCATTGATCCTCCGATCAGACTGCCCCTTCAGGAGGATCTTCTGTCGCAGCAGCAGGGGACGGTCCTCCACCCGAACCTGTCCAGCCTCCACCTCCTTGCGTGGAGATTGAGCGGCGACAGTTGACAGCTTTTGACCTTCCGCCCGAAGTCTGTAATGTCATCTTGGCAGCCAGGCGTCCCGCCACTAAAACGGTATACGCCTGCCGATGGAACAAGTTTGTGGCATGGTGCACAGCAAAGGCTGTAGATCCCCTCTTTCTGAGGTTCTCTTGTTCATTCTTTCTTTGGCCCGGCAGGGCTCTGCTCTGGGCACTCTAAAAGGCTATCTAGCAGCCATTTCTGCTTTCCTTCGGCTACCAGATCAACCCTCTTTCTTCAAGTCCCCTATTGTAAATAGATTCTTTAAGGGCATTATTCATCTTTTTCCTCCATCTCATTTCATAATGCCCCAGTGGGACTTGAATCTTGTTTTGACTTACCTTATGTGCGCTCCTTTCGAGCCTCTTCACAACTGTCCTCTCATGCTCCTCACTCTGAAAACTGCCTTTCTTGTTGCCATCACCTCTGCTCGCAGAGTGAGTGAGCTTCAGGCTCTTTCTTCTAAGCCCCCTTTCTTCTCTGTGCATCTGGACAAAGTGGTGCTTAGGACGAGACCCTCGTCCTAGTTGCACCTTTTCACATAGGACAAGCTATTACTCTGCCTACCTTTTTCCCGCCTCCACACCCTTCCAAGGAGGAGGAGAGACTCCACCATCTGGACCCAAAACGTGCGCTGTCCTTCTATCTCAACCGCGGATCACTGACAGAATATCGACCACCACAATATCGACTTACACAAATATCGGGACATAAATATCGTTGTCAAAAATATCGACCTATATTTAACATTGTAAGTACAAAAATATCGTTGTAAAAATATCGATGTACAAAATATCGGTTTTTTATATAAAAAATAATGTAAAATTAATTTAATAATAAATGTAACTTAAAAAAAATTATTTAGATTTATTTGTAAATTTTAACAATTATAAGTAATACATTTAATTAAAAAAATTAAACATGCATATATAAAATGTAATATATATATATATTTACTTAAAAACAATTAATAAGTAATAATTATAATTTAATTTAAAATGTTATAAATATATAAAAATATAAATAAATATACATACATTTGTAACATAAAAATTAATTTAAAAAAATTATATTATAAATTAAAATATTTAATATTTTTTTAACCTACATTTTGCACTACATTGAGTGCAACAGTAGGGAAAGTGTTGGATAGCGGAGGGGTATAAATTACTATTCCCACTCCAGTGAGTGCAACAGTAGGGAAAGTGTTGGATAGTGAAGGGTTAAAATTTACAATTCCAACTCCAGCGAATGCAACAGTAGGGAAAGTGTTAGATAGCGGAGAGGTAAAAATTAGTATTCCCACTCCAGTGAATACAATAGTAGGGAAAGTGTTGGATAGCGGAGGGGAATAATTTACTATTCCCACTCCAGCGAGGGCAACAGTAGGGAAAGTGTTGGATAGCGGAGGGGAAAAAATTACTATTCCCACTCCAGTGAGTGCAACAGTAGGGAAAGTGTTGGATAGCGGAGGGGTATAAATTACTATTCCCACTCCAGCGAGTGCAACAGTAGGGAAAGTGTTGGATAGCGAAGAGGTAAAAATTAGTATTCCCACTCCAGTGAATGCAATACTAGGGAAAGTGTTGGATAGCGGAGGGGAATAATTTACTATTCCCACTCCAATGAGTGCAACAGTAGGGAAAGTGTTGGATAGCGGAGGGGAAAAAATTACTATTCCCACTCTAGCGAGTGCAACAGTAGGGCAAGTGTTGGATAGCGGAGGGGTAAAGATTACTATTCCCACTCCAACTAGTGCAACAGTAGGGAAAGTGTTGGATAGCGGAGGAGTAAAACTTACTATTCCCACTCCAGCTAGTGCAACAGTAGGGAAAGTGTTGGATAGCGGAGGGGATAAAATTACTATTCCCACTCCAGCGAGTGCAACAGTAGGGAAAGTGTTGGATAGCGGAGGGGAAAAAATTACTATTCCCACTCCAGTGAGTGCAACAGTAGGGAAAGTGTTGGATAGCGGAGGGGTATAAATTACTATTCCCACTCCTGCGAATGCAGCAGTAGGAAAAGTGTTGGATAGCGGAGGGGGAAAAAATTACTATTCCCAATCCTGCGAATGCAACAGTAGGGAAAGTGTTGGATAGCGGAGGGGTAAAAATTACTATTCCCACTGAAGACAATTCAAATTTAAAAACAAACAAAATATCAACTACAATACAAAAGATAATAAAAAACAACAAAACATATAAATCTTTATAAAATGACAAACCATAGAAACACATTATAATGTTAAAAAAATCTAAAAATTACATACAAAGATACATTTTTAAATTTTTAAAAATAATTTACAAATATTTTGTAATATAAATTATTTATAATAAAAAACATGAATTATTACATAAATGTAATAGGTTTTTTTCCTACCCTATAACACCACACAATTTACAACACACATCTAAATTTAAAAAAAAAGTGTACTTCCCTAATTAACACAATTAATTATCAATTAAACAAATATTAATTAATGTTACCCATATAGAACCAAAATCTACAAACAAATAAAAAATAAACAATTACCAAAAATATTTATCAAGAAATAGATGAATATTAATGCTCAAGTAATTATTAATTAATTTAAACTAAATTACTTTCCACCCTCTACCACAATAAACACCACAACACACATCTAAAAATAATTACACAATTTCCATAACTAATTTTAGATTAATAAATTAATAACAATTAACCACAAATCATTAATGAATTTTTAAAAAATTACTTCCCACCATTTACCACTATAAACCCTACAACTCACACATCAAATTAATTACACAATAATTAATTATAATTAAATTACCTCCCACCCTATTCCCCTATAAACCCCACCACCCATTTCTAAAAACATGACACAATTAACATAATTAACAATTAATTAATTAATAACAAATACCAATCAAATTTTAAATAATTATGAATTAATTAATTCCCACAATTAACACTATAAAATAAAGTTAAATAAATATTATATAAAAAATACTAATACATTTATTAAATTTAAATTACTTCCCACCCTACTCCCCTATCACCACACAACCCACTCCTAAAAAAATGACACAATTAACACAATTACCAATTAATTATTAATAATTAACCAATTAATAAATAATAATAAATTAATTCCCACAATTAACAGTATAATATATAAAAAAATATTAATAAAAACGAATAATTTAATTATAATTAAATTATTTCCCACCCTATTCCCCTATAAACCCACAACCCGCTCCTAAAAAATGACACAATTAACATATTTACCAATTAATTAATTAATAAAAATTAACAACCAATTAATTAATTAATAATAAATTAATTCCCACAATTAACACTATAAAATATAAATTAAATACAAACTAATAAATAAAAATTAATATTTAATTTATTATAATTACTTCCCACCCTATTCCCCTATAAACCCACAACCCGCTACGGAACTAAAACACAAAATTTAATTAAAATAAAATTGATAACTGCTTAAAATCTAACATATATTAAAAAACAAAAGCATACTTAGACAAAAAAATAGAGTACATACATTTAAAATACATACTAAAATACAAAACACTAACTAAAAAACGATATTATTAACAACTATATTTTTGCAAACGATATTAATGACTTTGATATTTTTAAAAACGATATTTCTTACCTTAAACTCGATATTCTTGATCACGATATTCTTGCTGTCGATACTTCGTGTGTCTCGATATTTCCAACTCGATATTAGTGCAAGTCGACATTTCCAATTCGATATTCTGTCTCTATACCCTCAACCGCACTAAAGATTTCCGGGTGGACGGTCAACTCTTCGTTGGCTCTGTGGGTGCCAAGAAAGGCCGGGCTGTCCAAAAGCGTACCATCTCCCGATGGGTTGTCCTTTGTATAAAAATTTGTTGCGCTTTAACGAAAAAGGAGCCTCCAGTGGGGCTGCGTGCTCATTCCACTAGGGCTACGGCAGCAACTACTGCATTGTCACGCGGAGTCCCACTCATTGACATCTGCTAGGCGGCAACGTGGGCATCTATGCACACGTTCACCAGACATTATTGCCTGGATAAAGCAAACACAAGGAGATGATGAACGGAGCGCTGAAACTTTTCAGACACTCACCCCCAGTCACAGATCTGGGTTGAATCCATCATCATTCTTTAGCTCACTTCGCCACCTCAGTTCAGACCCAGCTATATGCAAATCAGTCTTGACCCTGTGCCTCATGGGAACAGTCCAGCCCGAACTGACAAGCCAGGTCTTCCCTGAACCGGAAACAAGCATCCTGGGACCGGTTTCTGGGTAACCCCTTCATCAGCCAGGCTAGCTTGAATCCAGTGGCAAAGTGAGCAAGGGACCCACGTCTGGGCATACCCTGCCAACTTAGGGCGAACAAAGCAAACACAAGGAGATGATGGACGGAGCGCTGAAACTTTTCAGACACTCACCCCCAGTCACAGATCTGGATTGAATCCATCATCATTCTTTAGCTCACTTCGCCACCTGAAGCCATTCAGCATGCCGGAGATCTCTATTTGTAGTGGGTCGATATTTACTTTGGTGCTTTGCGACAATTCTTGCAACGAAGAGAGGTTGCGTAGGATTAGGTCCATTTTATCGTTATCATCTAGGACTTGATTTGATTTGACAGGCGACTCAATTACCTGTGGGTCTTATTTTTTCCTTTTAAGGGATGCCTTCTGTTCTTTGCTGTCTTTATGACCCTTTGTGTGCCTGTCTTTGGGGTCTTTTTTGTCCGCCATTGTGGGTATGAGCAATAGTATTGGGTCTAATTAATACTGTTACTGACCCGATTTTGGAGGTTGTGGACCGCCTGCATTGGCTAGGTCTGGCAGTGGTGAAACAGGCGTTGTTGGTTTGAGCCTCAGTACTTAGCACTTGAGCAGTGTGTGCTTGATCTCAAAGTGGGGGTGTCACTATTGCCGCATGCTCAGTACTCCTACACTGCCTTGCTGTAGTCTGACAGGTTGCTGCTGATGTAGAGGTGGCTCACCACACAATAAGAGTAGCAGGGGAGTTGCAAGAGGGGGTACTTTATTCAGATTATGTTGTTACCCCCTACAGAATTGGTTAGCTACTCTGTACGACACTGTTATTGAGCGTTTCACTACAGTTTCACTATTTGCGAGTGTTTCACCAGATATTTTAATGTTCATAAGTGCTTGCGCACCTTCTATGGCATGGGGGGTGTGGGAATGGGTCCAGCAGTGGGTATTGGCTCTCAGGATCACTACATGCTCCTGGTTGTATCTTGCTGATTAAAGTCTAGTAGGCCTCTGGCCAAGCGACACAGCTGCATTTTCCTTGTCCAGGCACACCTTCTAGAGTTGCAAGGGGGTGCGGATTGCTGCTTAAAAGCACCAGCCGGTTATGCCGGATTAGATCATGTTGAACTATGATAGGCCGCGTGGTAAGCCTTAAGGCATGGTAGGCCTTAAAACCTGATAGGTCTTGGAAACTAGGTTGTAGGCCTGGTGATGGTATCGACGTTCCGGGTTCCCTTTAGTATGCGCTTTCCAAAATGGAGGAGGGAGGAGGCTGCGATTTGTGTTTGCGGGTGGCTACAGGTAGGCTCTGGCCTTGAGTACTAGGCTGCGTGGGAGTGCACGGTTATTTTATACCTTGAATCAACAAGAGGAACTCACCACGGGCCCAGCCTCACATCAAGAGAAGTTGAGTGAATTGTCCTCAGCATAGGAGTAGGTCTGGGCACTGAATCAGCATAGGAGCGTGCAAGTGTGCAGTAGCGATATGGAGTCTCCCCACAGGCCCAGCTTCGGCGCCGTATATGTTCGAGCTGCAGATTTGTAGCATGGATGCGAGATGGAGACTGGGGTGAGTATTTAGCCTCTGCATGAACAAACCTTTGGCGCTGGACTTGTGCGGTTGTGCACTGGGTGCAAATCGAGGCCTTCCTTCTGGCTTGCACCAGCACTGCATGCGTCGGAGATGCCGATTCACCTCCATGTGCGAGTCTTTCTGTGGGGTTCTGCGCAGGGTGCTGATAATGGCTCTACCGGTACTTCGGGTCACTGGTTACAGGCGAGCATGATGTGCAGTTCTGCGGCGCCATCTTGCCATTCTCTATCGCACTGGGACTCAGGAGGGGGACTGCACATTAGGGTTGCAAAGAAGCAATGGGGTTGAGCTCTTGGTTCTTGGAGTTCATATCTTTATTCGGGCGGGTCGGAAGGCACTTTGGATGGTGGGTTCATGGTGGGTGAGCCGATCTTCGTGGCGCCGCAGATGCCATTTTCTCAACCCACTGCTCTTGCTGGGTGTCTGAGGATCAGCTCGCCACATGGAGAGGGCTCACGAGCTTCGAAAGTTGTTTCCTGGACCAGTAGGTCATCTGGAGCTCTTACCTGCCTCATTAGGGGTGGATGGCGATGGATAGAGGGAGATAAGTGGATACGATCTCTCCCAGCTGCTGGAGCTTACATTTCAGGCGGCCATCTTGTCCGGGCTCAGAGCTACACAATAATATTTAATAAAAGCGATCTTTTTTTTGCCAAACGCAGCTCGTTTTTCTTAAAGAAAAACGAGCTAGGTGTAAAAATAAAAATGAAACGTGTCATTTTTTTTAAGAGCGGGTTTTTAAACATTCTCAAAAGCGAAGGGGTTCCTTGGGGACCCCTTCCCATTTGCGAATGGGTTACCACCTACTTTGAGTTAGTGGTGAAGTGTGAATGTTTTGCAACCACATTTCGGTCACAAAACATTGGTACACACCATTCAGATTCCCTATTTGGAAGGGACTCCCTGAACACGCCTCTTCCAAATAGCGATTTTGTTTGTGTTCGCAAACCCGATCTGCGATTCGGTAACAAGTTACCCAATTGCAATTTGGAGTTTTTATATTATAAAAAGCATTTTTGTGACCGCAAAAATGCTTTGTACATCTACCCCATGAGTTTATATCTCGCCACTATGCCTCTTTTTGGATACTTTGGAGCACTGAGCATTGAACTGAGAAACTTATTGATGGTTACAGATAAGTGTGAGATTTATCTGGTAGGAGGCGTTGTTTGGTTAAACACCAGTGATTGGTAATATGTTTGATGGCCGTTGTTATGACATGGATATTTTAGATCTGTCTACATACAGCTTTAGTTGTTGACAAAGCGCTTGTAGTCACAAAAAATAGTTAAAAAGCTATATTGAGAGAGGGGCTTTTGCTCGACCCCTTTGTTGATTGACTAGAGCCCTAATAGGTAAGTACAAGGTGTATAACTGGTGGAGGCGTTAAAGCAGACCCAGTGTCAAATACTGTAAAGGGCTTTGTGAGTTGTAACCCAGGACAGATACAGTAGGAATGGGTTTTACATAGTAAACACTCAGACAAGTTCAACAGCAGGGGTTTCTATGTTGTGCACTCTCAGACAAAAACAGTAGAAAGGGGTTTTTCATTGTGAATTCCGTGACAAATGCATTATGAAGGCATTTCACGTTATTTAACACAGAGACGTTGTGACACCAGTTAATGAATGGGTCGAGAGGTCTATTTTTCATTACGTAAATTTGTGATGTTCTTTCGTTTAGTATTTACTGGTTAGTGAATCCTGTGTATATATTGTTTTACATAGTGTTATTATTTGCTTTGGAGTTCTGAGTTTCTGTCCCACACTGCCTCCCTATATACGTGTTGGGTTCCTCTGCATTGCTCCCCTCACTGGTGCATGATGGAGTAGAGAGCTCTTTTTTCATTGTGTACATTTGTAATTTTATATGTTTAGTGTTTGTGTGTGAATTAAGCACTTTTTCGTTATAAAAGTAAAAACACTTGATGACCATTGTTTATGAAGTAATCTAGTGTGCTTTGTGGAGTTCTGAGTTTCTGTCCCATATCACCTCCCTGAGTGAGACTTTGACCTTTCTGTTTCGCTACCCTGGGGGTTTAGTGCTGTAGAGGTGACTTGGTGCTCAGATTAGATCTAGTAGTAAGTCTTTGGCTTTGCTTCTTTGTTGATCTTTTTAACAGGCATCTGCACAGCAGTTGTGCTAGCCCACCTATGAAGTGATTGCTTTGTTCTTAACTGATAGATACTGAGAAGGTGCTTGGGAGACCACTGCTTCCACAATTCATCACACCAGAATTGGGGAGGGGGAGAGGAGCTAGCCCCGCCCCAGTGACTGCTAAAAAGCGCAAAGTGCTCTCCTTCTGCGTGGCATACTGAGAAGCTGCTTGGGGGACTTCTGCCCCCACAATTTATCACACCAGAGCTGAGGAGGGGCAAAGGAGCCCAAACTGCCTCCTGGTAAGCGCTATAAAGCTTGAAGTGCTCTCCAGCTGCACGGGATACTGAGAAGCGGCTTGGGGACTACTGCCCCCACAAGTCATCTAACCAGAGCTGAGGAGGGGAGAGGAGCCAGCCCTGCTCCCTGGTGAGCGCTATTAATGAATTAATGAATGTGATTTGTAAAGCGCAAACAAATGCCCAAGGGATATGGGAGGTGGGCAAAGGTACAGAGCTGTCAGAGAAGAAAGATTTCTAACAGAAGGTCGTGTGCCTTCTAGTCCTGTGAAAAGAGCCAGGTCTTCAAGGCCTTTCTGAAGGCCAGTAGGGAGGGAGCAGCTTTTAGAGTCAGTGGCAGGCTATTCCAGAGTACATCTGTGGTCCTGAAAAAGCTCTTCCCGCCCCAGGTTGTCCTAAATGGGGGGACAGTCAGGTTCATAGCAGAGCCTGAGTGAAGAGTCCTCCCTGGGACAAGCCATTTGAGCTTCTCCTTGAAATGGACTGGCCCCTGTCCATGCAGTGATTTATAGGTCAAGCAAAGGGCCTTGAACCTGCAACGTTGTCTGACTCGCAGCCAGTGGAGATTCCTAATGGCTTCTCTAGCAGATTCATATTTTTGGGATTTTGAGAAGGAAGCCTCTTCAGGGGGCCTGATGCCAGGTTGAGGTAGAAGCTATTGCAGTAGTCGATCGTTGATAGTACCAGCGCATTAATCACAGTTTTCAGGAGCTCCGGAGGCAGGAATTTTTCAATCTTTTTTACTAGCCTCAAGGAGCAGAATGAAGCAGCAGTAATTTTATTCACTTGGTCTTTGAGCTTCAACTCTTTGTCTAGCAGAAAGCCAAGGTTTTTTACTTTGTTTGCGGGTTCAGGAGGTAGGCCCAGCTCATGCGGCCACCATTCCGGCATCCAAAATGAGGGGTTGTTGCCAAAAATGATGACCTCAGTCTTTGCTATATCCAATTTTAGACAATTGTTGTCCATCCAATTGCTAACTTTGCTCATGCAGGTCCTAAAGACATGGCCAGAATTGATTTCAGATTTTGCTAGTGACACCACGATTTGAGTGTCGTCAGCGGATGATGCTAGGGAGATGCCAGAATTTGTAATGAGTGTCGCCAGCGGCGTGACATAAAGATTGAACAGTGTTGGGCTAAGTGCTGAGCCCTGGGGGACTCCACAGGGCAGGGAGAAAAGCCTGGAAGTGAAATTGCCCAGCGCCACACTTTGTTGTCTATTGGCCAGGAAAGATTGGAGAAGCTCTAGTGCTGTATCCTCGATCCCCAGACTCTGCATACGGTCAACCAGAATCTTATGGTTGCCCGTATCAAATGCAGCGGAGAGATCCAGCAGAATCAGAGCCGCTGACCCACCATTATCCAGAGTTTCTCGGATGTCTTCCGTGGCTACCAACAGGGCAGGTTCTGTACTCCGATTTTTCCTGAACCCGTGCTGTGTGTCGTCCAAAAGAGAGTTTTCCTCTATGTACTTTGAGAGATGTTCATTCATTACTTTCTCCGCCAGCTTGGCGGCAAAAGGTAGTCTGGATATGGGGCGATAGTTGTTCAGATCTAGGGCATTCAGATTGTCCTTTTTTAGCAGGGGCAGAACCGAGGCGAGTTTCCACTGTGTGGGGAAGATTCCCTCTGCAAACATATTATTAAAGCTTTGCCCCGTGTTTTGTGCCACTTGTGCTGGAATCATGTGCATTATTTTTGGAGGACAGGGGTCTTGCGGTGAGCCAGATTTAATAGAAGGAATTTGCTTTGAGAGTTGTTCTTCCGAAGGGGCCTTAAAAGTAGAGAATCTGGCTTGACCTGATGTAGCAGGTAGACATTGCCCATCCAGTTGGATGGCTGTCCTGCCTGCAGTAAGTTTGTTGAAGATGTTGGCAACCTTTTCTTGAAAGAAGTTAACCAAGGCATCACAAACATTTTGATTTATTACTGCAGTGTTGGGGGCACGCTGGTACCACAGGTTTTTTTATAACAAGAAAGTTTTGTTAGCTTCACAGGCTGATTTTATCTGCTCATAGTAGGAGGATTTTGCCGTTAGGATACGTTTTTTATGTTCGGATAACTTAATTTTGTAGATGATTTCTCCTCGACCTCATACTTTTCCCTCCATTTCTGTTCTTGCCTACGGCAGTCCTGCCTTGATGCCCTAAGGTATTCGTTGTACCTTGGCTAGGAGGCTTTCTTAGATATGTTTTTTTGTTTGACCGGTGCTATCGTGTCTAGGGCTGACTTTAGCCAGAGCGAGATGTTTTCAACACTCTGTTCCAAGTTGTCAGTTGGTTGCCAGGGTACGAGAGTAAGGACATCTCCCAGTTGGCCTGCTGAATTTTGTGCCAGGCTCTATTTGGAGTTTGTTGTAATGTATCTCTGTGTCTGGTGGTTTTCTTGATCTTTATCTGCCAGTTGACTGCCCAGTAATCAGACCAGGTGAGGGGGAGCGAAGGTAGTAGGTTTATATCTGGGTAGTTGGAGAAAATCCCATCTAGCATGTGTCCAGCCTTATGCATCTGTCCTTTAGAGATTAAAGATGGTCCAAACGCATTCATAGCCTCAATCAGTTTTAGGGAGTCTGGGTCTGCTTCATTTTTCAGGTGAAAGTTAAAATATTGTACACCGAGAAATTGGCATTAAGAATAGATGATTCCACAGTCATGCTGAGCAAATCAGCAAAGCCACATCTGGGTCCGGGTGGGCGGTAGATTAGAATTCCCTTAAAAGGCTGCGAGTGCGGTAGTTGCACTGAGAAGGCTAGGGCCTCAAAACCAGGGGTGGTTAGTGGCTCAAAGGTAGTTTTGAAATGGGTATGGAAAAAGACAGCCAACCCCCCTCCCTATAAAGCACAAACTACTCTCCCGCTGCGTGAAACGCACGTGGGCCGAGGGCAGGCTCGTCTTCACCCAGAAGAGGCCAGGCCAGGCCACCCCTCTTGGATCCATCTTCTCAGCTCGCTTTTTGAGTTACTATATTGCTCCCCTTGTTCTGTTCTTTTGTTCTTGGTCGCACTTGGTTGTCTTCCAACTGGAAGGAATGTAGAAACGCAAGGCTGTAATCACTCCACCTAAATCCTCAAAGAGCACTTCATTAGATGGGTTTTTGTAGCGTGCTGTCGGCGTAATTTGTAAAGAAATTGAACTGACAGAACGACGATTATCTTCTACATACCAACACATTGGCCCACTCCCAGAGGCACTATCATTGGCAGCTAATGCTCTCACAGCTGAGACGCCCTGCATTTCTTCTGTTGAACCATCCACATCCTTGTCCCACTCGTCTTCCTCACCAGATATGGGGCCGCCTGTGAAAAGGAAGAGGCGATTGCCATCTGCTAGAGCCATGGACAACCAGTCGGCAACCTCCATTGCTCAGCAAGACTTTACTGCATGTAACTTGGTAGCTTCTGCAGCCGCTGAAGGTTTATTTTGCGGGAAACTAACAGCTATCTAGGAGGCTAACCTCCATCCTATTTACGACTGTTTGGAGTCCATTGAAGTTGAACTGTCTAAACTGATCTCAGGTAGAGGTTTGCACGAGAAATCTACCCTTAAATCCTTGGCAGACTTAAATTCTTTTGTAAATTGTTTTAATAAGTTTCTAATTGTACGGGGCAAGTGTATACTGAAGTGTGGTTTTGGGGACCGAATTTTATGTTTTTAATAGACGGAAGGAAAGCACGCGTTTAAGTGCTGTTCCCCGCCTTGGCGGCCATTTTGTTGGTGCCGTCTTTCTTGACAGCTTGCGGTCCAGCTCCTTAGTTACAGCCCTATATAAGATGGTCAGGGAGCGGACGCGCGCAGCGGGCGCGCCGAAGTTGTGCCTAAGGCAAGCAAATCTGCGCCTATCTGTGTCCGGCCGAGGCCAGGGGCCACAAAACCTGGTCCTTTTTCTTTAGAGGGACAGTATTTCTCTGCAAGCCAACTTAAAGCACTACCGCAGGATCATTCTCCTAACTGTCAAATCATCGTTCCTGGAGTAAGTTCTTTTACCTGCAGTGGGTGTAATTTTACTTGCTCAACCTCTTTTTTTTAAAGTGCAGTGTCCATAACGTAACGCTTCTACCCCCTGATAGTGGCTCGGACATCTCATCTAGAATCACTTTTTTCATATAAACTGTTGGTCCCTGCCTAAACATCAGCAACACATGAAATGAAATGAACACATTTGATATAGCGCACAGCTAATCAAACTAGAGTGTCCTGGCGCAAGGCAGCGGAAAGAGTGGCGGAATGCTGTGGAAGGGCTAGTTTTTAAAAAGCCAGGTTTTAAGATTTTTCCTGAAAGTTAACTGGTCTGTAGTTAATCTCAGTGGTTCTGGAAGACTGTTCCACATCTGTGCGCTAAGGAAACCAAACGATCTTCCCCCCATACGCGCAAGGCGTATTTTGGAAATGAGGGCAAGGTTAGCATTGGAAGATCTTAGGGATCTAGTTGGGATATAACGATTAACGCGATTTAGGTAGCAGGCTCCTATGCCGTAGAAAGCTTTAAAAAAGATCACCATAGTTTTGAAGTCGATCCTTTCCTTCATGCGCAGCCAGTGCAAGGACCTTAAAATGGGGGTCATACTAGATCTGGGTTTAGGCCTCACAATAGCTCTGGCCGCTGCGTTTTGCACCACTTGCAGGCGCTGGATAAGACATTTGGGCAATCCGAGGTACAAACTGTTGACATAGTCTAGTTTAGATGTCACCAAAGCTTGCACCACAATCTTTCTGCTGTCTAGTGATAGTAGTGGCAGGAATTTTTTTAACATGCAGAGTGTACCGAAACAGGCGTCTGTTAAAATTTGGATCTGTGAACGCATGGAGAGAGTATTGTCAATGACAATACCTAAGTTCTTGACTTTCTCCTTAGCTGAAGGCGGGGGTGACAGGTCTTTTGGCCACCAAGTGCTCCAGTTATACGTTTCAGGTTGTCCAAAGAAGGCGACTTCTGTTTTATCCGGGTTACACTTCAGCTGATTTATCTTAAGTCAATTGAATACTTTTTTGAGGCAGGACCTAATATTTGCTCCGTCAAAGTCAGTTCCTTTGTCACAGGTAAAAATCAGCTGTGTCATCCGTGTATGAGACAATTTTTGCACCTTCTTCTTCTACCAAAGGTGCAAGGGGTGATAGATATATATTGAATAGGGTGGGACTGAGGATAGAGCCCTGGGGAACACCCACATTCATAGCAGATATGGGAGATGAAAAAGGGGGTAGCTAGATGTCCTGTGATCTATTTTCCAGGAAGGAGGACATCCAGGTTAGGGCGGCCCCGCCCAATCCAATGTTCGATAATCTACTGAGAAGCCTCTCGTGTCAAAGGCCGCCGACAAATCGAGTAGGATCAGAACTGCTTTTCCTCCTTGGTCTAGCTTACCCTTGATAAATTCAGTCACCTCCAACAGAGCAGACTCCGTGCTATAATTGGACCTAAAGCCTGATTGTGAATCATGGAGTAGCTTCCGGTCTTCAATATGCTTTATGAGAGCCCTGTTTACATGTTTCTCTAGTACCTTAGAGAGAGCGGGAAGTAGGGAGATTGGCCTGTAGTTGGCGGGATCGTTATGATCGACATTAGCTTTTTTTAAGAGGGGATGTGAAACCATGGGATGTGCAACCAGATGCTGTGTTTTCTTACTGAGACCTGGTTTCATGAGGGATTTGCACTGGATGTAATCGCGGCTCTCCCCCCTAATTATTCCAATGTCAGGAAAGATAGAAAACATAGGACAGGTGGAGGAGTTCCCATTGTATTTAAAAATGCTTTTATTTTTTTATTTTTTTAAATAATTTTTATTGGAGAAGTATACAAGGTAAAAAAATATATATTCATAAGCAATTTTACATATAAATATAGCTGACATCTGATTACGCAAGAGCTTGTTGTTCAATATTTCATAGATATTTACAATACAGATAAAAAAGAGGGAGAGAGAGATAGAGATCATTAATCACAAATCAATCATTTTCTGTCACAAGATCTAATAACCATGATTCAGCCTATCTCCTTACATGACAGACTGGTTTGTAATCCATTTCTTCATAGGAGCCCAGATTGCCCTACCTCTCCTGCTTGCAGCACGGCCTTTACATTTATATAGTGATTTCTCAAGGTGATATATAGCCAGCAAGCGACCTAGCCAAGCCTGAAATTGAGGAGGGTCCACATCTTCCAATGAGTAGCAATGAGAAGCCGAGATACAGCTATTGAGATAAAGACAAACTTGTTCTTGCGATGGTCACATTGTACCTTCTCATCGCATCCGAACAACATTAGGGTTGAAGTTATATTGATTATAGTGTCTATTGCTGCTGACAGAAATTCCTCTATTTGTTTTATCAGGGGATTCAATTTCTCGCAGCCATAAAACATGTGTATTATATTTGCTGGCCCTTGATCACATCGTTGACATTTATCGTCCTCTCTTTTCCCCCACCGATGTAATTTTGCAGGAGTGAAGTAGAGATCATATATCGTATAATAGTGTTGGGCTTTCAGGTTGGCTGCGAGGAATATCCCCTTGGCTAAAGCTATTGAGTTATACAAATCAATGTCGGGGTCTCCTATTTTGGTAGCCCATTTAGGGTCCGATTCCGGCCGGAAAACGTACCGACCGACTCGGAGCCGGAATACATTCCGACCGACACGTACCGGTGCAGCCCGACCCGCCAAGTACGATGAGAAGCGAGCAAAACCCGACCGACTCCTCACGGAACACAAGCCGAGCGGCCGGGCCGCGCGGAAACAGCAATCCGGCCTGAAAAACACGCGATTCGAACCGACCGACTCGCACCCGGAACAATACCAAAGCGAGACGTACCCGCGGACTCCCACCCGCCGAAGTACGATGCAAGGCGTGGAAAACACGACCGAGTCGCACGGAGGACAAGCCGTACGACCGACACGCATACAAAACTGCGAGCCGAAGCAACCCAAAACACCGCGACCGACGCGTACACAGCATAGAAAACAGCACAAACACAGCGTGAACGAACGGACAAGCCCGTACGAGACAACTGCAGGGTCCGACTCGGTCACAAGAACGTCTCCTACATGCACGAAAAGTACAAAGGGAAAATGCACAAAAAATGCCAAACAAGCAATTACAAAGCCAATAAATACTGGGGGGAGGGGCATGGAACAAAGACACACCCACAACTCCACCCATATAAAGGACACAAATCCCTACCATGATCCTTTGCAAATTCAAATTACCTGCCAGCACTCAACAGACAGCAACCACACACCCACAGCTCATCCATCACACAAGCCACACACCATCAGCACCACAACAAATAGAAACCTCACATACACCTAGCAAAACACACACTCACACACCTTCACCTGCACACCAACACACACATCACTCCCACATCACCACCCATCACCATGCCCCCAAAGAAGAATCACAAGTTCCTAGATAGTGAATTGGAAGTCCTGGTAGATGAGATCCTCAGGAGTAGAGCCACAGCTCTTTTGTTTACACTGGTCCAACAGACACCCATGTCACAGAAAACAAAGATGTGGGAGAGGATCGTCGACAGGGTGAACGCACAATCACCATGTTTGCGCACAAAGACAGACATCCAGAACAGGCGGTATGACGTGCGCAGGAGGGTCAAGGAGCTGTTGAAGAAGGACTACATCTTGAGCCAACACACCGGCAGTGGCCCTCCTGCCAAACCAGTATACCTCAGGCCCTGGGAGGAGAAGGTGCGGGCCATCCTACCACCAGTGAGCGTCTATGGACTAGAAAACATCCCAGAGCCTGGTGAGTACACAACACATGTACACAATATTCTGCGACTACACACACACATCACTGTCAAGGGGAGAGTCAAACCATGCACTCTTAGCAAATACACAGCAACCAGAACAGAATCATCCCAAAATGTGTATGTCACTCAGAGAAACACAACACATGCCATCACAAAGTGACATTTAACTGTGTCATCACATGTACAAACACAACTACAACTACAGCTAGGCAGTGGCACAAATGTAACTGACAAACACATCCAGACAAGTAGCCACCACTACAACACCACCACACAGTGAAGCCCACTGAAAGAAAGGAAATATGTGTATGCTGGGCAAGTCAGTGTAGCCAATAGCATGATGGGAGTTGTAGGCACAGATATTGCTCACCCTCACAATTGGCCCATTAACACCACTCTCAACCATGCTCACATCACAGGGAGTGGAAAAGGACTCACAAGATGGCTGACACTGGCTACTGCTGTGGGGAGCACAAGGCCCTGCTGGCAACTGTGCAACAACCAACAGCACAACACCACTGACTGACATCCTGAAAGACAACTTGCACTCCCTGCAATGGAAGCACGGTCCATGGTGGGATATCTGGCTGGGTGGGAAGGAGGACACACAGCACTGACCATAGTCACAAGCACCTCCCCTCACACACACCCTCAACACATACTCCACAGAACCCACCTGGCGGAATGCAATGCCTCACATCCTAACTCAAGGTCCCACAAAGAACCACCACCCTGGGTCATGCTGTGTGAAGCACAGGGACACTCCTGGGACATTTAGCCAAACAACTGCCCGGACAACACTCCCAGCCATCCTGTCAGCACAGGCAGCCCACCCCACAGGGAAGCAGAGTCAAAAGGAAGGAAGTATGGGCATGCTGGGAAGGGGGTGGAGGCAATAGCATGATGGGAGTTGTAGGCACAGATATTGCTCACCCTCACAATTGGCCCATCAACACCACTCTCAAACATGCTCACGTCACAGGGAGTGGAAATGGACTCACAAGATGGCTGACACTGGGCTACTGCTGTGGGGAGCACAAGGCCCTGCTGGCAGCTGTGCAACAACCAACAGCAGGACACCACTGTCAGCCATCTTGCCATTGCTCTCACCTCACACACTGAAGTCCACCCAAAAGCAAGTAAGTATGGGCATGCTGGGAAGTGGGGTGGAGGCATTAGCATGATGGGAGTGGTAGCCACAGATATTGGTCACCCCCACAACTGTCCCATCAACACCACCCTGAACCATGCGCACATCACAGGGAGTGGAAAACAACTGACAAGATGGCTGACACTGGGCACTGCTGTGGGGAGCACAAGGCCCTGCTGGCAACTGTGCAACAACCAACAGCAGGACACCACTGTCAGCCATCTTGCCATTGCTCTCACACTCACACACACTGAAGTCCACCCAAAAGCAAGTAAGTATGGGCATGCTGGGAAGTGGGGTGGAGGCAATAGCATGATGGGAGTGGTAGCCACAGATATTGGTCACCCCCACAACTGTCCCATCAACACCACCCTGAACCATGCGCACATCACATGGAGTGGAAAACAACTGACAAGATGGCTGACACTGGGCACTGCTGTGGGGAGCACAAGGCCCTGCTGGCAACTGTGCAACAACCAGCAGCAGGACACCACTGTCAGCCATCTTGCCATTGCTCTCACACTCACACACACTGAAGTCCACCCAAAAGCAAGTAAGTATGGGCATGCTGGGAAGTGGGGTGGAGGCAATAGCATGATGTGAGTGGTAGCCACAGATATTGGTCACCCCCACAACTGTCCCATCAACACCACCCTGAACCATGCGCACATCACAAGGAGTGGAAAACAACTGACAAGATGGCTGACACTGGGTACTGCTGTGGGAGCACAAGGCCCTGCTGGCAACTGTGCAACAACCAACAGCAGGACACCACTGACTGACATCCTGAAAGACAACTTGCACTCCCTGCAATGGAAGCACGGTCCATGGTGGGATATCTGGCTGGGTGGGAAGGAGGACTCACAGCACTGACCATAGTCACAAGCACCTCCCCTCACACACCCCTCAACACAAACTCCACAGAACACACCTGGCGGAATGCAATGCCTCACATCCTAACTCAAGATCCCACAAAGAACCACCACCCTGGGTCATGCTGTGTGAAGCACAGGGACACTCCTGGGACATTTAGCCAAACAACTGCCCGGACAACACTCCCAGCCATCCTGTCAGCACAGGCAGCCCACCCCACAGGGAAGCAGAGTCAAAAGGAAGGAAGTATGGGCATGCTGGGAAGGGGGTGGAGGCAATAGCATGATGGGAGTTGTAGGCACAGATATTGCTCACCCTCACAATTGGCCCATCAACACCACTCTCAACCATGCTCACATCACAGGGAGTGGAAAAGGACTCACAAGATGGCTGACACTGGCTACTGCTGTGGGGAGCACAAGGCCCTTCTGGCAACTGTGCAACAACCAACAGCAGGACACCACTGACTGACATCCTGAAAGACAACTTGCACTCCCTGCAATGGAAGCACGGTCCATGGTGGGATATCTGGAGGGTGGGAAGGAGGACTCACAGCACTGACCATAGTCACAAGCACCTCCACTCACACACCCCCTCAACACAAACTCCACAGAACACACCTGGCGGAATGCAATGCCTCACATCCTAACTCAAGATCCCACAAACAACCACCACCCTGGGTCATGCTGTGTGAAGCACAGGGACACTCCTGGGACATTTAGCCAAACAACTGCCCGGACAACACTCCCAGCCATCCTGTCAGCACAGGCAGCCCACCCCACAGGGAAGCAGAGTCAAAAGGAAGGAAGTATGGGCATGCTGGGAAGGGGGTGGAGGCAATAGCATGATGGGAGTTGTAGGCACAGATATTGCTCACCCCTCACAATTGGCCCATCAACACCACTCTCAACCATGCTCACATCACAGGGAGTGGAAAAGGACTCACAAGATGGCTGACACTGGGCTACTGCTGTGGGGAGCACAAGGCCCTGCTGGCAACTGTGCAACAACCAACAGCAGGACACCACTGACTGACATCCTGAAAGACAACTTGCACTCCCTGCAATGGAAGCACGGTCCATGGTGGGATATCTGGCTGGGTGGGAAGGAGGACTCACAGCACTGACCATAGTCACAAGCACCTCCCCTCACACCCCCCCTCAACACATACTCCACAGAACCCACCTGGCGGAATGCAATGCCTCACATCCTAACTCAAGGTCCCACAAAGAACCACCACCCTGGGTCATGCTGTGTGAAGCACAGGGACACTCCTGGGACATTTAGCCAAACAACTGCCCGGACAACACTCCCAGCCATCCTGTCAGCACAGGCAGCCCACCCCACAGGGAAGCAGAGTCAAAAGGAAGGAAGTATGGGCATGCTGGGAAGGGGGGTGGAGGCAATAGCATGATGGGAGTGGTAGCCACAGATATTGGTCACCCCCACAACTGTCCCATCAACACCACCCTGAACCATGCGCACATCACAGGGAGTGGAAAACAACTGACAAGATGGCTGACACTGGGCACTGCTGTGGGGAGCACAAGGCCCTGCTGGCAACTGTGCAACAACCAACAGCAGGACACCACTGTCAGCCATCTTGCCATTGCTCTCACACTCACACACACTGAAGTCCACCCAAAAGCAAGTAAGTATGGGCATGCTGGGAAGTGGGGTGGAGGCAATAGCATGATGGGAGTGGTAGCCACAGATATTGGTCACCCCCACAACTGTCCCATCAACACCACCCTGAACCATGCGCACATCACAGGGAGTGGAAAACAACTGACAAGATGGCTGACACTGGGCACTGCTGTGGGGAGCACAAGGCCCTGCTGGCAACTGTGCAACAACCAACAGCAGGACACCACTGTCAGCCATCTTGCCATTGCTCTCACACTCACACACACTGAAGTCCACCCAAAAGCAAGTAAGTATGGGCATGCTGGGAAGTGGGGTGGAGGCAATAGCATGATGGGAGTGGTAGCCACAGATATTGGTCACCCCCACAACTGTCCCATCAACACCACCCTGAACCATGCGCACATCACAGGGAGTGGAAAACAACTGACAAGATGGCTGACACTGGGCACTGCTGTGGGGAGCACAAGGCCCTGCTGGCAACTGTGCAACAACCAACAGCAGGACACCACTGTCAGCCATCTTGCCATTGCTCTCACACTCACACACACTGAAGTCCACCCAAAAGCAAGTAAGTATGGGCATGCTGGGAAGTGGGGTGGAGGCAATAGCATGATGTGAGTGGTAGCCACAGATATTGGTCACCCCCACAACTGTCCCATCAACACCACCCTGAACCATGCGCACATCACAGGGAGTGGAAAACAACTGACAAGATGGCTGACACTGGGTACTGCTGTGGGGAGCACAAGGCCCTGCTGGCAACTGTGCAACAACCAACAGCAGGACACCACTGACTGACATCCTGAAAGACAACTTGCACTCCCTGCAATGGAAGCACGGTCCATGGTGGGATATCTGGCTGGGTGGGAAGGAGGACTCACAGCACTGACCATAGTCACAAGCACCTCCCCTCACACACCCCCTCAACACAAACTCCACAGAACACACCTGGCGGAATGCAATGCCTCACATCCTAACTCAAGATCCCACAAAGAACCACCACCCTGGGTCATGCTGTGTGAAGCACAGGGACACTCCTGGGACATTTAGCCAAACAACTGCCCGGACAACACTCCCAGCCATCCTGTCAGCACAGGCAGCCCACCCCACAGGGAAGCAGAGTCAAAAGGAAGGAAGTATGGGCATGCTGGGAAGGGGGTGGAGGCAATAGCATGATGGGAGTTGTAGGCACAGATATTGCTCACCCTCACAATTGGCCCATCAACACCACTCTCAACCATGCTCACATCACAGGGAGTGGAAAAGGACTCACAAGATGGCTGACACTGGCTACTGCTGTGGGGAGCACAAGGCCCTTCTGGCAACTGTGCAACAACCAACAGCAGGACACCACTGACTGACATCCTGAAAGACAACTTGCACTCCCTGCAATGGAAGCACGGTCCATGGTGGGATATCTGGAGGGTGGGAAGGAGGACTCACAGCACTGACCATAGTCACAAGCACCTCCACTCACACACCCCCTCAACACAAACTCCACAGAACACACCTGGCGGAATGCAATGCCTCACATCCTAACTCAAGATCCCACAAAGAACCACCACCCTGGGTCATGCTGTGTGAAGCACAGGGACACTCCTGGGACATTTAGCCAAACAACTGCCCGGACAACACTCCCAGCCATCCTGTCAGCACAGGCAGCCCACCCCACAGGGAAGCAGAGTCAAAAGGAAGGAAGTACGGGCATGCTGGGAAGGGGGGTGGAGGCAATAGCATGATGGGAGTTGTAGGCACAGATATTGCTCACCCTCACAATTGGCCCATCAACACCACTCTCAACCATGCTCACATCACAGGGAGTGGAAAAGGACTCACAAGATGGCTGACACTGGCTACTGCTGTGGGGAGCACAAGGCCCTGCTGGCAACTGTGCAACAACCAACAGCAGGACACCACTGACTGACATCCTGAAAGACAACTTGCACTCCCTGCAATGGAAGCACGGTCCATGGTGGGATATCTGGCTGGGTGGGAAGGAGGACTCACAGCACTGACCATAGTCACAAGCACCTCCCCTCACACACCCCCTCAACACATACTCCACAGAACCCACCTGGCGGAATACAATGCCTCACATCCTAACTCAAGGTCCCACAAAGAACCACCACCCTGGGTCATGCTGTGTGAAGCACAGGGACACTCCTGGGACATTTAGCCAAACAACTGCCCGGACAACACTCCCAGCCATTCTGTCAGCACAGGCAGCCCACCCCATAGGGAAGCAGAGTCAAAAGGAAGGAAGTATGGGCATGCTGGGAAGGGGGGTGGAGGCAATAGCATGATGGGAGTGGTAGCCACAGATATTGGTCACCCCCACAACTGTCCCATCAACACCACCCTGAACCATGCGCACATCACAGGGAGTGGAAAACAACTGACAAGATGGCTGACACTGGGCACTGCTGTGGGGAGCACAAGGCCCTGCTGGCAACTGTGCAACAACCAACAGCAGGACACCACTGTCAGCCATCTTGCCATTGCTCTCACACTCACACACACTGAAGTCCACCCAAAAGCAAGTAAGTATGGGCATGCTGGGAAGTGGGGTGGAGGCATTAGCATGATGGGAGTGGTAGCCACAGATATTGGTCACCCCCACAACTGTCCCATCAACACCACCCTGAACCATGCGCACATCACAGGGAGTGGAAAACAACTGACAAGATGGCTGACACTGGGCACTGCTGTGGGGAGCACAAGGCCCTGCTGGCAACTGTGCAACAACCAACAGCAGGACACCACTGTCAGCCATCTTGCCATTGCTCTCACACTCACACACACTGAAGTCCACCCAAAAGCAAGTAAGTATGGGCATGCTGGGAAGTGGGGTGGAGGCAATAGCATGATGGGAGTGGTAGCCACAGATATTGGTCACCCCCACAACTGTCCCATCAACACCACCCTGAACCATGCGCACATCACAGGGAGTGGAAAACAACTGACAAGATGGCTGACACTGGGCACTGCTGTGGGGAGCACAAGGCCCTGCTGGCAACTGTGCAACAACCAACAGCAGGACACCACTGTCAGCCATCTTGCCATTGCTCTCACACTCACACACACTGAAGTCCACCCAAAAGCAAGTAAGTATGGGCATGCTGGGAAGTGCGGTGGAGGCAATAGCATGATGGGAGTGGTAGCCACAGATATTGGTCACCCCCACAAGTGTCCCATCAACACCACCCTGAACCATGCGCACATCACAGGGAGTGGAAAACAACTGACAAGATGGCTGACACTGGGTACTGCTGTGGGGAGCACAAGGCCCTGCTGGCAACTGTGCAACAACCAACAGCAGGACACCACTGACTGACATCCTGAAAGACAACTTGCACTCCCTGCAATGGAAGCACGGTCCATGGTGGGATATCTGGCTGGGTGGGAAGGAGGACTCACAGCACTGACCATAGTCACAAGCACCTCCCCTCACACACCCCCTCAACACAAACTCCACAGAACACACCTGGCGGAATGCAATGCCTCACATCCTAACTCAAGATCCCACAAAGAACCACCACCCTGGGTCATGCTGTGTGAAGCACAGGGACACTCCTGGGACATTTAGCCAAACAACTGCCCGGACAACACTCCCAGCCATCCTGTCAGCACAGGCAGCCCACCCCACAGGGAAGCAGAGTCAAAAGGAAGGAAGTATGGGCGTGCTGGGAAGGGGGGTGGAGGCAATAGCATGATGGGAGTTGTAGGCACAGATATTGCTCACCCTCACAATTGGCCCATCAACACCACTCTCAACCATGCTCACATCACAGGGAGTGGAAAAGGACTCACAAGATGGCTGACACTGGCTACTGCTGTGGGGAGCACAAGGCCCTGCTGGCAACTGTGCAACAACCAACAGCAGGACAGCACTGACTGACATCCTGAAAGACAACTTGCACTCCCTGCAATGGAAGCACGGTCCATGGTGGGATATCTGGCTGGGTGGGAAGGAGGACTCACAGCACTGACCATAGTCACAAGCACCTCCCCTCACACACCTCCTCAACACATACTCCACAGAACCCACCTGGCGGAATGCAATGCCTCACATCCTAACTCAAGGTCCCACAAAGAACCACCACCCTGGGTCATGCTGTGTGAAGCACAGGGACACTCCTGGGACATTTAGCCAAACAACTGCCCGGACAACACTCCCAGCCATCCTGTCAGCACAGGCAGCCCACCCCACAGGGAAGCAGAGTCAAAAGGAAGGAAGTATGGGCATGCTGGGAAGGGGGGTGGAGGCAATAGCATGATGGGAGTGGTAGCCACAGATATTGGTCACCCCCACAACTGTCCCATCAACACCACCCTGAACCATGCACACATCACAGGGAGTGGAAAACAACTGACAAGATGGCTGACACTGGGCACTGCTTTGGGGAGCACAAGGCCCTGCTGGCAACTGTGCAACAACCAACAGCAGGACACCACTGTCAGCCATCTTGCCATTGCTCTCACACTCACACACACTGAAGTCCACCCAAAAGCAAGTAAGTATGGGCATGCTGGGAAGTGGGGTGGAGGCAATAGCATGATGGGAGTGGTAGCCACAGATATTGGTCACCCCCACAACTGTCCCATCAACACCACCCTGAACCATGCGCACATCACAGGGAGTGGAAAACAACTGACAAGATGGCTGACACTGGGCACTGCTGTGGGGAGCACAAGGCCCTGCTGGCAACTGTGCAACAACCAACAGCAGGACACCACTGTCAGCCATCTTGCCATTGCTCTCACACTCACACACACTGAAGTCCACCCAAAAGCAAGTAAGTATGGGCATGCTGGGAAGTGGGGTGGAGGCATTAGCATGATGGGAGTGGTAGCCACAGATATTGGTCACCCCCACAACTGTCCCATCAACACCACCCTGAACCATGCGCACATCACAGGGAGTGGAAAACAACTGACAAGATGGCTGACACTGGGCACTGCTGTGGGGAGCACAAGGCCCTGCTGGCAACTGTGCAACAACCAACAGCAGGACACCACTGTCAGCCATCTTGCCATTGCTCTCACACTCACACACACTGAAGTCCACCCAAAAGCAAGTAAGTATTGGCATGCTGGGAAGTGGGGTGGAGGCAATAGCATGATGGGAGTGGTAGCCACAGATATTGGTCACCCCCACAACTGTCCCATCAACACCACCCTGAACCATGCGCACATCACAGGGAGTGGAAAACAACTGACAAGATGGCTGACACTGGGCACTGCTGTGGGGAGCACAAGGCCCTGCTGGCAACTGTGCAACAACCAACAGCAGGACACCACTGACTGACATCCTGAAAGACAACTTGCACTCCCTGCAATGGAAGCACGGTCCATGGTGGGATATCTGGCTGGGTGGGAAGGAGGACTCACAGCACTGACCATAGTCACAAGCACCTCCCCTCACACACCCCCTCAACACAAACTCCACAGAACACACCTGGCGGAATGCAATGCCTCACATCCTAACTCAAGATCCCACAAAGAACCACCACCCTGGGTCATGCTGTGTGAAGCACAGGGACACTCCTGGGACATTTAGCCAAACAACTGCCCGGACAACACTCCCAGCCATCCTGTCAGCACAGGCAGCCCACCCCACAGGGAAGCAGAGTCAAAAGGAAGGAAGTATGGGCGTGCTGGGAAGGGGGGTGGAGGCAATAGCATGATGGGAGTTGTAGGCACAGATATTGCTCACCCTCACAATTGGCCCATCAACACCACTCTCAACCATGCTCACATCACAGGGAGTGGAAAAGGACTCACAAGATGGCTGACACTGGCTACTGCTGTGGGGAGCACAAGGCCCTGCTGGCAACTGTGCAACAACCAACAGCAGGACAGCACTGACTGACATCCTGAAAGACAACTTGCACTCCCTGCAATGGAAGCACGGTCCATGGTGGGATATCTGGCTGGGTGGGAAGGAGGACTCACAGCACTGACCATAGTCACAAGCACCTCCCTCACACACCTCCTCAACACATACTCCACAGAACCCACCTGGCGGAATGCAATGCCTCACATCCTAACTCAAGGTCCCACAAAGAACCACCACCCTGGGTCATGCTGTGTGAAGCACAGGGACACTCCTGGGACATTTAGCCAAACAACTGCCCGGACAACACTCCCAGCCATCCTGTCAGCACAGGCAGCCCACCCCACAGGGAAGCAGAGTCAAAAGGAAGGAAGTATGGACGTGCTGGGAAGGGGGGTGGAGGCAATAGCATGATGGGAGTTGTAGGCACAGATATTGCTCACCCTCACAATTGGCCCATCAACACCACCCTGAACCATGCGCACATCACAGGGAGTGGAAAACAACTGACAAGATGGCTGACACTGGGCACTGCTTTGGGGAGCACAAGGCCCTGCTGGCAACTGTGCAACAACCAACAGCAGGACACCACTGTCAGCCATCTTGCCATTGCTCTCACACTCACACACACTGAAGTCCACCCAAAAGCAAGTAAGTATGGGCATGCTGGGAAGTGGGGTGGAGGCAATAGCATGATGGGAGTGGTAGCCACAGATATTGGTCACCCCCACAACTGTCCCATCAACACCACCCTGAACCATGCGCACATCACAGGGAGTGGAAAACAACTGACAAGATGGCTGACACTGGGCACTGCTGTGGGGAGCACAAGGCCCTGCTGGCAACTGTGCAACAACCAACAGCAGGACACCACTGTCAGCCATCTTGCCATTGCTCTCACACTCACACACACTGAAGTCCACCCAAAAGCAAGTAAGTATGGGCATGCTGGGAAGTGGGGTGGAGGCAATAGCATGATGGGAGTGGTAGCCACAGATATTGGTCACCCCCACAACTGTCCCATCAACACCACCCTGAACCATGCGCACATCACAGGGAGTGGAAAACAACTGACAAGATGGCTGACACTGGGCACTGCTGTGGGGAGCACAAGGCCCTGCTGGCAACTGTGCAACAACCAACAGCAGGACACCACTGACTGACATCCTGAAAGACAACTTGCACTCCCTGCAATGGAAGCACGGTCCATGGTGGGATATCTGGCTGGGTGGGAAGGAGGACTCACAGCACTGACCATAGTCACAAGCACCTCCCCTCACACACCCCCTCAACACAAACTCCACAGAACACACCTGGCGGAATGCAATGCCTCACATCCTAACTCAAGATCCCACAAAGAACCACCACCCTGGGTCATGCTGTGTGAAGCACAGGGACACTCCTGGGACATTTAGCCAAACAACTGCCCGGACAACACTCCCAGCCATCCTGTCAGCACAGGCAGCCCACCCCACAGGGAAGCAGAGTCAAAAGGAAGGAAGTATGGGCGTGCTGGGAAGGGGGGTGGAGGCAATAGCATGATGGGAGTTGTAGGCACAGATATTGCTCACCCTCACAATTGGCCCATCAACACCACTCTCAACCATGCTCACATCACAGGGAGTGGAAAAGGACTCACAAGATGGCTGACACTGGCTACTGCTGTGGGGAGCACAAGGCCCTGCTGGCAACTGTGCAACAACCAACAGCAGGACACCACTGACTGACATCCTGAAAGACAACTTGCACTCCCTGCAATGGAAGCACGGTCCATGGTGGGATATCTGGCTGGGTGGGAAGGAGGACTCACAGCACTGACCATAGTCACAAGCACCTCCCCTCACACACCTCCTCAACACATACTCCACAGAACCCACCTGGCGGAATGCAATGCCTCACATCCTAACTCAAGGTCCCACAAAGAACCACCACCCTGGGTCATGCTGTGTGAAGCACAGGGACACTCCTGGGACATTTAGCCAAACAACTGCCCGGACAACACTCCCAGCCATCCTGTCAGCACAGGCAGCCCACCCCACAGGGAAGCAGAGTCAAAAGGAAGGAAGTATGGACGTGCTGGGAAGGGGGTGGAGGCAATAGCATGATGGGAGTTGTAGGCACAGATATTGCTCACCCTCACAATTGGCCCATCAACACCACCCTGAACCATGCGCACATCACAGGGAGTGGAAAACAACTGACAAGATGGCTGACACTGGGCACTGCTTTGGGGAGCACAAGGCCCTGCTGGCAACTGTGCAACAACCAACAGCAGGACACCACTGTCAGCCATCTTGCCATTGCTCTCACACTCACACACACTGAAGTCCACCCAAAAGCAAGTAAGTATGGGCATGCTGGGAAGTGGGGTGGAGGCAATAGCATGATGGGAGTGGTAGCCACAGATATTGGTCACCCCCACAACTGTCCCATCAACACCACCCTGAACCATGCGCACATCACAGGGAGTGGAAAACAACTGACAAGATGGCTGACACTGGGCACTGCTGTGGGGAGCACAAGGCCCTGCTGGCAACTGTGCAACAACCAACAGCAGGACACCACTGTCAGCCATCTTGCCATTGCTCTCACACTCACACACACTGAAGTCCACCCAAAAGCAAGTAAGTATGGGCATGCTGGGAAGTGGGGTGGAGGCAATAGCATGATGGGAGTGGTAGCCACAGATATTGGTCACCCCCACAACTGTCCCATCAACACCACCCTGAACCATGCGCACATCACAGGGAGTGGAAAACAACTGACAAGATGGCTGACACTGGGCACTGCTGTGGGGAGCACAAGGCCCTGCTGGCAACTGTGCAACAACCAACAGCAGGACACCACTGTCAGCCATCTTGCCATTGCTCTCACACTCACACACACTGAAGTCCACCCAAAAGCAAGTAAGTATGGGCATGCTGGGAAGTGGGGTGGAGGCAATAGCATGATGGGAGTGGTAGCCACAGATATTGGTCACCCCCACAACTGTCCCATCAACACCACCCTGAACCATGCGCACATCACAGGGAGTGGAAAACAACTGACAAGATGGCTGACACTGGGCACTGCTGTGGGGAGCACAAGGCCCTGCTGGCAACTGTGCAACAACCAACAGCAGGACACCACTGTCAGCCATCTTGCCATTGCTCTCACACTCACACACACTGAAGTCCACCCAAAAGCAAGTAAGTATGGGCATGCTGGGAAGTGGGGTGGAGGCAATAGCATGATGTGAGTGGTAGCCACAGATATTGGTCACCCCCACAACTGTCCCATCAACACCACCCTGAACCATGCGCACATCACAGGGAGTGGAAAACAACTGACAAGATGGCTGACACTGGGTACTGCTGTGGGGAGCACAAGGCCCTGCTGGCAACTGTGCAACAACCAACAGCAGGACACCACTGACTGACATCCTGAAAGACAACTTGCACTCCCTGCAATGGAAGCACGGTCCATGGTGGGATATCTGGCTGGGTGGGAAGGAGGGGAGCGGATGACAACCAAATACAACCAATGCAGACCATGTACACACCCCCAACATTCACATAGAAATGCCCAAATAATGCAGGACAATGTGCTACACCAATATCAACCCCTGACTGTGACACCTTAGGACAATGCAATGTACAGGCCCGCATCCAGAGAGGCACAGTCACAACTGTCAGGTGTGTCAACCATTGATGCCTGCAGAAACGTAACTTTATACATTGTGTGTGTCTCCCAAAAACAGGTGATGATGGGGACACAGCAGCAGATGCTGAGGAGTCCTCGTCCCAGGCTCAAGAGGATACGGAGCTCACTGGTGTGGAACAGCCTCTGCCCTCCTCGGATGAAGAAGACTTGCCAGGCACCTCCGGGCCAGAGTCATCATGCAGCACCAGCAGGACCACCAGCTGCACCCCTGCACCCCACCCCTCAGACGACTGTCCAACACACATACCACCCCTGCCGACATGGACAGACCAAGGAGCAGCACCACCACCAGCATGAGGACCCTGGACCAACGTGGGAGCCGTGGACACCACCACCACCAACAACCCACAAGGTGGCCCAGGGTCACTTGTTGCCTGCCACCTCCAGGTACTGCTGCGTGTCGCCTGGGAGGGTGGTGGGAGGGGTGGAGGAGACGACATGGTCGCGCTGCTTTCTGAGGGGTCTGGACTGCATGATGACCCACAATTGGCACGCATAGCCGATGCGTGCCAGTCCAACACCCGGAGAGTTCAGCCAGGTAGTGGGGCTCCTCAGGGACATTAAACAGCAGCAGGCTGCCCATCATGCCAGCTTGGACTCACATGTCCGCGTGGGTCAAGTGGGACACACTACAGAGATGACGGCGGTGCATAGGGGACATATTACAATGCCTCCGCCAGATGAGGCAGCAACCAGTCAACACCTCCTGTGTGCCCACAACATCTGGTGCTGAAACAACTGCAACTGCCACAGGGAGGCGGATGACTCTGGCGGAGAGTCCCCTGCACCGCAGCAGCCTGCACTTGGGGTCCCCCAAAGAAGAGGGGCCGTCCGAGGAGGGGCAAGTGAGAGGCCGATGGCCATGTGCAACCCCAGGAAGCCAAAACCTGTTCTGGATAATCACCTTTGTGCGCAAACTGTTCACCCTGTTGACTGCAACACAACTCTCCCACATGACATGGGGAGCTCAAGTTGGACCAATGTCTCTGATTACTGTGGACTTTACTCTGGACATTTCTGCTACCAGGACTTCCAAATTATCTAGGAACTTTGGATCACAATCACAATGTACAGCACCCAACAACCTGTGCACTATACTCACATGTATGTCAATAAACTCACTTAAACACCATACTTGCCTCTGTTGTGATTCCTATGTTGTCTCAGAAGTTGCGATGATGATCGGGGAAATGACACTGTGCATGCTAACTGCTACAGCAAGTACAACACCGGCATGTGAGTCATGGCGACGTCACACACTATGGGGAGGCACACCACCAGGGCTACACAACACATACACACCATGGCCATCTGACTCATCGCCTACACTGATGTTGCCAGGAAATACGTTGCATTGCACAGACCCAACACCTATTCACAGTCTGTGTTAACTAGCCCACTGGTTGCAGTAAGCAAATGTCAGTCAGATGTGTGACCACAGACAACGCACATCACAAAGTGAAGCACAGGTTTATTACACATTTGCAACATGTTGTAACCACCACAGATGCAAGGTAATCCCACCTGGCAGCGGGCACACAGTCAACAAGTGTAGAAGGAAGGAAGTCCATGGGTGTGGTGCACATCACCTGTAGGGACACAACAGCTACCACCCGGGAAGTCGAATCACGGTGTTGGGGATCACAGTTGACCAAACGACTCTGAAAGTACCCTGTGAAGGACAGAAATGACACACAGTCAAAAGCACTGAAGAACAGGACAGAACTGCAATACTCATGCACAATACATGTTACAAGATACCCACCCAGAACCAAGTTAGCATGTCAACACTGTTGGGGAGTACAGACTACCTGCAAGGACACATCGCTACACGCATACAGACATGTAGCCCATGGACACACTCAAACAGCACCAGAGCACCACCAACACATATCATGCAAACTCACATCATTAACATGCCATCTCTGGATACTCACATTCAGCTGAAGAAGTTGGTGATGAGCTGTGTGGGACATCCCATCGTCATCATCATCATCACTGGCATCGTGGTCCAGGCCAGGATCCTCCACAGGTGGCGGACGTTGGTCATCGTCATCCAGGATGAGAGAGCAACTCCTTCCGCACTGCCAGGTTGTTGAGCATGCAGCAGACGATGATAATCTTGCACACCTTTGCTGGGGCATATGGGAGGGACCCTCCTGTCTTGTCGAGGCAGCGGAAGCGGCTCTTCAGGAGACCAAATGTCCGCTCAATCACTCTCCTGGTCCGACCATGTGCCTCCTTAGTGAGCGCATCTGGGCTGGTGTCACAGGGTTCCACTGAGGCGTCAGCATGCCTGGCATGTTGGGGTATCCGGAGTCACCTACATACAGACAATTGCACATTAGCAGAGTTGGAAAAGAGGGTGGAGACACTACATAGCAGAACACACACAATGGTACAAAGTCAGTACACACCAACAAGCCGAGGCACGCTGGTTCCGCATCTGTGCCATCATCCTCGGGATGCGACTACTCCTCATCACGTGGGGCATCGTGTGCAGAACCAGGGAAAGCGGGCACACACGTGTGTGATGCTCATATCTGCCAAGACAGACCACCAGTGCATTGACCAAGGTGGTAGTGTTTTGCCCCGGTTACGGTAGGCCTGCTCTTGGGCCTGTGTGGTGGTACCAAAGCCACATGTGTACCATCAATGGAGCCAAAGACATGCGGCATCCTCCCAGGGCATAGAAGTCACTCTTCACGCCAGTGAGTCGTTGGAGTCTAGGGAAATAGATGTACTGGTTCAGGTATATCAACATAGCCTCCAAAACATCCCGGAGCACACGGCTGAACATGAGGTCTGTGACATCCCACCAGCAGTCGCCAGAGCGTGTTGAAAGGTACCGGTGGCAAAGAAGTGCAGGGCTGCCATCACCTTCGCCTTGGGGGTCAGCGCTGGCAGGGTACGGACGGCCAGGTTGCAAATGTGGTTGCCAAGCGCACTGCCAAATCCTCAATCAGCTGCCTGGTGAAGCGGTGCCGTCGGATGCTGTCACGTTCCTACCATCGTTGCCAGGTCAGGGAATGGTCTATGTACAAGCTGGTGCCCTGCAGTGCATAGGTGAAGAAAGCAAGATTGTCAGTCACCCCACATATGTGGCATTGAACACACTCAACATCACATGATACATCATAATGAGGCACAAGTACATGATGTGTGCAGTTCCGTACGGGATATGTATATGGCACATACATGGCCAACATCTAACATCACAGTTCAGCAAGTGGCATCAATAAGTCCCAGGTTG
>CAWUFW010026218.1:0-35713 GCA_963921515.1 Calotriton arnoldi | reverse complement strand
AAGATCTTCTGATTGTACGTTTTAACTTTAAAACAGCTTCAGAAAGCTTTTTAAAAACTTAAACAAGTTATGGCATACAAATTCATTAACAGGAGAGTCACACAACGTAATTAAATCTTGGGCCAAGAATGCGTTATACTTTAATTGAATTGGAATTATATAACGTCGTCGTGCCGCTACTATACTCGCGTTAGGACAGATTAGTAAAACGTGAAGCAAATCTTGTCGCCCACCTTTGCATAATTCGCAAATGCCTTTGGGGTTATTAGTACCTTCCCAGCTAGCTAAGAATGTTGCTAAAGGGAGTATGCCCAAACGTAAGAGAAGAATACAGCGCCTTACTCCGTGCTCTAGTTGAAAACGTAAGTAGGGAGCATAGGTTTTAAATTCTATTTGTTCTGCAAACCCTTTATAATGCTTTCATTGAACGCAATGTTCTTTATCCAATTCATAACTGATTCTAGGGGCCAAATGTTTTAAAAACAATTTCAAGTGTGCTGGGGACCACTCCTGTAAAAGCGCAACAGTGCATTGAGAAACCTCAAAGGCTTTTACCATATTCCTATTAAAAGTATACTCTGACGCTTCCTCTCTAAAAGTCTCCAATTTTAACAAATGCCTTAAGGTGTCTGGCGCTGCATGTAGTAAATTGTATGCCCACCTATTAATATTTGAAATTACTCTAGCAGAGATTCCTGTTACCGATAGCTCAAAACGTAGGGCTTGAACTGGTACCGACTGCGACACTTTTAACAATTTTCGGAGTAGGGTTCCTTCCTTTACTTTTATAGATTGCCATGTTTTAATTTGTGTGTATTCCATGGCATATGATAAAATCGGAGGGATTTTCATACCATAAACCTCCATCATTGATGTAAAGTGTCTATTTCCCGTAGAGAGGTACAGTCTCTGTAAAGCCCCAACGTGGGATTCTGCCTTCCGACTCAAGTGTTGGAGGTGGGCTGTATCTTGTAAATTTGAAGTAAAAATACGGCCCAAATAAACATACTCTTTTACTGTCTCTATCGGTTCGCCTCCTAAAGACCATATATAATGTAAAGGCTTCCTTCTGCCACTGAAAGGGAGTGCTTTAGTTTTAGTTATATTTGGCACCAGAAAATTTTCAGTTGCGTAATGATTTAATTCATTCAGGGTTCTTTGCAGGCCTATCGGGGTATGATCAAGTATGACGATATCATTGGCATACATTAAACACAGTATATCAGCTTGAGCTAATTTAGGAGGGTAATTTTTAATTTGAGAGAGACGCCCTGGTAGATCGCTAATGTAGATGGAGAATAATAAGGGAGCTAATAAGCATCCCTGTTTCAGCCCATTCCGCGAAAGGATAGGTTTGGTTAGGCCTTTTTCTCCCCCGATTTGGACTCTGCACCATGTTGATGTGTGAAGGGAGATTATTATTGTTAAGAGATCTTTAGGAATCCCCAAATTAACCAATTTTCTCCATAGGGGTCGATTCCGATTCGGGCCGGAAATTTCTCCGATTGAGCCGGACCCGGAGAGATTTCCGACTGAATCGGACCCGTGCAGTCCGACCGAACGAGTACGATGCGTCCGTATGTTATCGGACTCGAGTCGGTCGGACTCCCATTGAAGTCAATGGGAGCCGGTCGTACAACGCGTACGCGGGCTCCCATTGACTCAATGGGTGCGAGTCGGACAAGGGCGCCCCCTACAGCGGGTACGCGGCGAAGCGATTCGCGCCGTACACGCACAGGTAGGGGGACCCATTGGTCCCCCCTGTGTGCGACTCGCGCGGCTACGCGTACAGGGGGTCCGACACGGACCCCCAAAGTACGGCTCCGACAGCTCTTACGAGCCGGAGTGCGCGGCTCGGTCGGACTGCTTGCGGCGCGCATCGTACTTACCCGGCCGGGAAACGTCTCCATTGCGCGGTGCGAGTCGAGTCCGAGCGAGTCGGTCGGAGCGGTTCGAGCCGGGAGCGAGTCGGTCGGAGCGGTCGGGATGCCCAGACGAGTCGGTCGGCGATTTCGCATCGTACTCGCTCGGCCGGACCCGCGTACGGTTCGGTCGGGAAACAGGGCTCCGAATCGGATCCGGTAAAGCCGAATCCGATTCGGAGCCCTACCGGCCGAGATCGGAATCGGCCCCATAGTGTCAATCTATCTACGCTATCGAACGCAGTCGAAAAATCAATAAAAGCACAATATAAAATCTGAGCTTTTAACTTAACAAACTTATCAAGCACTGTTTGGAATACAGCAGTATTGTCCAATGTATAATGATTGGGGCGAAACCCAGCCTGATACATGGGGATCACTTTTCTCGAAAAAGCCCAGTCTTTTAAGTGTTCCAAAACGCAAGCAGCAAAGATCTTACCGGTGGCGTCAAGAAGAGCTATTTGTTTATAGTTTGCAGGATTCATTCTTGTGCCTTTTTTTAGGCGGGGAACCACCACACTCCCTCGCCAAGATTCTGGTATTTCCCCACTTTTCAGGCAGTGTTGGAAGAGTGGGGCTAAGAATTTACCCCAGTCGTCAACGTTTTTTTGTAAAACTTTAATTGGGATCTTATCTGGTCCCATCGCTGCTGATGACCTGGCAGAGGATATCAGAATAGAGATTTGTGCGGCTGAAATTTTCATTGGTTCCTGCTCAGGTTGATTCTTCAGTGCTTGCTCCTGTCCAAGGAAAATGGGATACTGATGATTAGATTTATAAAGCCTTAGAATATACTTTTCCCAGTCAGATGATGATACTGGTGTCGCTTGAGCAGATTTTCGTATCCCCATCTGTGTAGAGATTATATTCCAGAATGATTTATTATTTTTGTGTTTTACTGCTAATTGGATGTCGACCCAGACTCGATCTCTTAGAGCTTGTCTTTCTTTCTCCTTTTTCTGTTGGTGGAGTTTTTTCAGTTTCCTTATTTCTCCTTGTCTTATCACACAGAAAGAGCGAAATTGAATTCTAGTCAATTTATTTAATTGTCGAGCATTATTATCCACTAGTTTTCCCCTATGACATGTTTTAATGCTTTCATGTCTCGCAGTATTTCCTTGGAGAGAGGCAACTACCGATTGTAAAGTAGCTTCAAATCTGTTTATTGGATTGCCTATTTTATTCGCAGATGTTAGCAGATCTTGGGAGATTGTATGATTTATTTTACTAATTGTTTTGGAATTCCAATGTATCCTTCCTGTTTTGTGATCTACGACTGCCCGCCCTTCAAAAGAACGGAGTGACCACGGAGAAGTATGCTGAATATAGATGTCAATTTCTACAGAAAGTAATGCGTGATCACTTTCGTGGGAATATTGAGTGGAAAGCGATTGGACCTTCGGAAATAGATCTAAACTACAGATAAAATAATCTATTATTGAGGACTTAGTTGGACCCAGTCTGATGTATGCCGCCGGAATATCGCCATCTTTTCTCCCGTTTATTATAACGCCATTAATTGCTTCAATAGATGACAAAAGCATTTTCCCCCTTTTATCTGCTTTTATTTTATCGGGGAAGACAGGAGTTTGTATTGAACAGGCTTCTTCCTGTGGAGATTTCCCCCTATTATTGATTAGTGTATTAGAGACCTTTCCATTAAAGTCCCCAGCCATTATCATCATAGGATATCCCCTTACTTCTAGGATTGATTCGATTTTCTTGAATGCTTTGGTCAAGATATGATCTTTTGTGGTTGCTGGTGGAAAATATAAATTAAAAAGTAAGAGATTAGATGAAGTCTCCATTCTTTCTTTCCGGCACTTAATGCTAATGCATTGGACATTTGGAGCGAAAGCTCAATTTCCTCCGGGTCCCAGTCTAGCTCTTGTCTCAGTAGGATTGCTAGGCCTCCTTTTGCGTGGCCTCTTCTAGAGGCCTCTGCTGCTTTAACAAACACAAAGTAATCTTTTTGAGCGAAAGTTGTCATGGACCATGTTTCTTGCAGTAACACAATTGAGGGTGAATATTCCAGAATTGAAAGCATTTTGTCAGTAGTCTTTCCCGCGATATTCCATGACACTATTACATGTCTATCGCTAAAAAGGCAATTTCAAATCCTTGCCCAACTTATTCCTGTTCAGAGATCCCGCTATCCAAGCCCATGAATTTTCATCCGGTAGCGGCTTTTGCCTTGGGTCCGATCCATTCCAGAGTTGCCGGACTCCATCTTTTATAGAGATCTGCAGAGGGATGTCTTGCACGTACTTCCTTTCTTTACCTTCCGTGCTCTGCTGGTTAAAATTATTATTAGAGATGTCTATTATTTCCTTAGTATCCCTCATCTGTTCACAAACGGAGCTGGCCTTTTTAACCATGGCGATGTCAAAGCCGTTTTTATGAAGAATGTCTTGTTCTTTAATTATAATAGCTGGAACTACATTTGACCAGAACTCTACGCGAGCCACTGAGCAGATCATTTTGTCAGGAAAAGAGATTAATTTTATTTCTCCTGTAGTTAATGATTGGAGCAGTCTAATCTTACTTAACAGTTTGACTATTCTCCCTCGGTTTAATGGACAATTGCCGCTAGGAAATATGTCTGTAAATTCCAAAAAGTTAGAGTAGGCTTTCAGAATCATCCTGGAGATCCTGATAGATGCCTTTATCTTCTGTTAGATGTTCTTTTGGTTTTAAAAATTTTGATGAAAAATTTGGTGCTAACGGATTTAAGACCTTTCTGTCTTTTATTTCGGTTAGAGGGATTTTTGGGGGTGACTGCTGGCAAGTATTGAGGGATCCGTTACTACTCTCCTTGATGTGGTTGATTTCTTCCCCTTCTTGTTCTATTTGGCTTGCTTGGAGAAATTTTACTTTTCGCTGAGCTCTTTTCGATATTCTCCGTTTTGCTCTTTTCTTTGTCAACTTCTTCTTATTCTTTTGCCCGATCTTGAATTTCTCCTTTTTATGAGGCGTTCTTACGGGTTTCAGTAGAAATGATTGGTTCTGGGTTGGAGTTTCCCCTGAGCCTCTCCCATCAATTATTCGAGAGGGGGAGAGACCAGTTTTTTGTTCTTTTACCTGAAAAATTGGAAATAAAGATATGGGTTTTTGAATGGCTTTCCCCTTAACACTTCCTGGGCAAGGGTCTTTGAATAGTTTTTGAAGAGAGTAAATTTCATCACCGTTTAGGAGATTAGTTTTTTGATTTAGTTGTATTTGGTTTTTTTCCATCTGAGTTTTCTTCTGCATTGCCCCGTTTTCTTGGAATGGGAAAATGCTGGGGACTGAGGGATTTAAGAGATACTTATCTTTTCTGCCTGCGTCATTCTGTAGAATAAAAGATTGCGAGTGTGTTATTTGAACTGGTTGATTAAGTTGAGTCAATTGTTTTTTCCTTTTTTTATCTACAAGATATTGAAGGATTCCAGTTTGAGTTTCCAAAATCTGATCCGAGTTTTCCAAGTTCTTTTCCAAGAGTGTTAATATGGAATCCATAATTCTCTGCAGTGACAGAATGGTGTTTGATACGAGATCTTGTCTGTTTACTGATTGCGACATAATATACAACGGGAACTCGGAAGATTGTGAGAAATTATGTTCTGGCTCTAGTAAGTTGCACGGAGTGCTTGATAATATAAAGACTGGCTGTTTTTGAGCATCTTGTGTAGCAAGATGAATGGGTGAGATAAAATTAAAATCTGGAAGAGTGAAATCTGTTGCTGCAATTTGTCCGGGGCCCTCCTGGATTTCTGTTTTGACAAATATCCCTGGGAGTTCTTTCATAGGCGAAAGATTCACAGTCTCTTTAGGGAATAGGAAATGTATTGAATTTAATATTTTAGAAATTATTGTTTGCTGCTATAATATATAATATTATGTTTTTGTTTATTTAAAATTATAATATTTTTAATGTGTAGAAAATATTTACTATATTTAAAGAATTTTAAGTTTGTTTATTTTTTTTATTTAATTAGAACGGATTGTTTTCTAAAGATTTTATGTCAATGGTATATGTATATTATCTACTGGCGGTCGCCAGTAGATAGTTATAGTTACAACCTATTATCCATAGGAAATCCGCGACATTCTATTTGCAATAACGTTGGCGTCGGTTGACGAATCTTCGCGAAAGCTTCCAACTTGTTGGGGCGCTCCGGTCCGCTCCTACCCTGAAAGTCTCGGGGTGATACGTCAAGCGGGGGCCGAGAAAAAGGGGGTCCCAAAACGCGTTTTCCCCATTCATTTTTCCATAGGAACCTTTAGTCGCAGCTACAGCCCGAACTGCTGAACGGAATTACCCCAAATTTGGCAAAGAGGTAGCCCTTGGTTCAGACTGGTGCCTTTTGCTAAAATGGTGTAAATCCGTTCAGTAGTTCCTGAGAAATTCACAATTAAAATCACATATATATCTATGGGCGCGTCGGATCCGCGTACCCTCCCGATCACGAGCTGCATGCTAATTGGCTGTCAACACTCCAAATCAAGAAGTGTTGGCAGCCATTTTGTCCCTCGGTAGAACCGAGGGACAGAAACAAGTGCGCAAAGCGCAAAAAGGGGAGCAGGGTAGAAACACCCTGACCCCTAGGTCTGCTCAGGGGGTCCCACAAGGACCCCTGGGCAGAAAAAGATTTTTTTTTTTAAATCGGCGGGATGCGCTTAGGGTGCGCGTATCCCGCCGAGAAAAAAAAAGAAACAAGTGCGCAAAACGCACAAAGGGGGCAGGGTAGAAACACCCTAACCCCCTAGGCCTGCTCAGGGGTCCCACAAGGACCCCCTGGGCAAAAAAGCATTTTTTTTTTTTTTAAATCGGCAGGATGCGCTCAGGGTGCGCGAATCCTGCCGAAAAATCGAAGCGCGGTCTCCGCGCTTCGATGTTAATTGGCCCCGGGTGGGCCAAGTCCCGGGGGCATGCTGGGGGGGTTAATTTTATGTGTGGGGGCCTCTAAGGGCCCCCAAGCCCGGGGACCACCACCTCCCGGGGCTTTATGCATAATGGTTGCGGGAGGGCTCTGAGCCCTCCCGCAGCCCCGAGGACCACCACCTCCCCGGGGCTTCTTTTTTTAAATGAAAAACCTGTGTGGGGGGCTCCAGCCCCCACACGCCCGAGACTGCCACCTCCCGGGGCACTAAACATTTAAATATGGGGGTCCGTTACGGACCCCCAGAGCCCGGGGACCACCACCTCCCCGGGGCTGTGCACACGATGGGAGGGGGCCGCGCGGCCACCCTCCTGGAGCCCTTGATGGCCCTGGGGACCGCCACCCCCCAGGGCCGGCTCCTGCAGTGTCCCGGGGTGCCTACCCCCGGGACACTGCTGTTTGCAATGACAGGACGGGAGCCTCGCGGCTCCCGTCCTGTCATTGCAAACTTGCTTTGGATATTGGAAGAGAGAGCAGGGAAACTTGTATTTCCTTCCATAGGGATCCATTGTCTGATTTTCAGCAGAGAAGTTTGTCGTTTTTCACAAACTACAAATATTCTGTAAAAATCGCCTGTATGACTTAAACGCATTCTTTCAACTGTTTACAGGAGATGCACCAGTGCTGGATCCAGGATCCAACACTGAGTAAGAAAAAGTAATGATAACAGTTTTTACCTGCTAAGTGAATTTCCTTCCATAGGATAACATTGGTGATTCTATGAGAAAAAGTTTCAAAGTGTCAACTTTTAAAATACAATAATATTCCTTAAAAATCACGACTGTAACCAAAACGCTTTTACTCAACTGTTTACAGGAGATGTACCAGGACTGAATCTAGGATCCAGTCCTGTGGTTACAAAAGTAATCCATAAAGTAACTAATTGCATTTAACTAGAAATTCACATTGAGCTGAATGTTGCATTGTGTTTGAAAATGTGTTGCCCATTGCAACAACTGTAACTACTGTACTTAAAAGTCTATTGCCTATCTGCAAAGTATTTAAACTAAAGTAATTCATTCTGAGAAAGTATTTTTTGTAATGTAATGTATAATGTAATTACAATGTAATTTAAAAAATAAAATATGTAAAAAAAAATTGTTTCTAAAAATGTAGTAAATCAGTATGAAAAAAATTAATATAACAATTAATACATTTAAAAATTGTCATTTACAAAACCTTTGAAATTCACTGAAAAAACCGTAGGTTTCAGGCACGTTATAGTTAGAAATTAGCATTTAAAAAACCTTTGAAATTCACTGAAAAAACCATAGGTTTCAGACACGTTATAGTTACAAATTAGCATTTAAAAAACCTTTGAAATTCACTGAAAAAACCATAGGTTTCAGACACGTTATAGTTACAAATTAGCATTTAAAAAACCTTTGAAATTCACTGAAAAAACCATAGGTTTTAGGGACAGTTTTAGTTACTTGGACATTGCACTCGTACAAAACCCGTGAAATTCCCCCGTTATAGTTAGTTCAGCTAACTATAACTCGCGCTCCGCAATGCACTGCTGATGACGTCACATATTACATCACTCATGACATGGTCAGTGACATCACTGATGACATCACTGATGACATCTCAAATGACATCACTGATGACATCATCCACGTGATAATCTGATGCACCTCCTCACACCCTAATATAACCTTTGATACACCCACTCTAAATTACAGACTGCCATTCGCAAAACCATAGACACTCCAACACCAATAACTACATACCCACTCACTGATTCTTAGGTCTACACACACACATCCACTCACTCACCCGTACAGTCACTCATACTTACGGTCACTCAGTACAGGACTATCATATGCACTCTTACTCCTATATAGACACTCAAACAACGCCACTCATCCATAGAGATACTCACACACCTAGTCAGTCATGCAAATAATTAAACACACTGCCATTTACTCACCTATACAGTTATACACACACCAGCTCACTTACTCATACAAATAGTAGCACATTGTTACGCTCTTATACAATCACAGATACAAGCACACACTCATCCATACAGCCACTATCACAATCACTCACTCTTGCTTATAGCTATTTATATACTCCAACACACATATATACTGCCTTTCACATATGTAGTTACTCACACATGTACCACTGGGACATACATTCACTCACTAACACACTCTTACACACACTTACCCACCCATACAGTCTATCACAGATGCACTCTTGAAACCATCCACCCAGTGAATCACCCACTCACAGATCTATGCACAGAGTTGCACACACCCCTCCCACACAAACACTCAGGCACCCATACAGATACTCAGACAAGCATTCAATAACTCATATAGACACTCATTTAGCTATTCACAAACACATGCAGCCACTTACACAGCAACAGACAGACGGATACAGACATTCACCCAGTTTAGTCACTAACCCATGCATTCAGTAAGATACGTTAAATCACTCACTTATAGAGTCAGTCACGCACCTACTAAATCATCCATACAGACACTTACACACCCACTCATTCTTCAATACGTCTTTTCCTATATATATTAAAAATATTTAAACTTTACAGAAACACACAGTCACTGGATGATGTCATCAGTGATGTCATTTGACGCCATGTCCATCAGCTCCCGATGTCATACAGTGATGTCACTGACCATGTCATGAGTGCATGCTAATATGCTGCACGTCATGCAGCAGTGCATTGCGATATTGGAAGCGAGAGTTATAGTTAGCTGAACTAACTATAACGGAGCAAGTTTCATGACAGGGTTTTGTCACGAGTGCACTGTCCAAGTAACTAAAACTGTCCCTAGATAGGCACCTATGGGACACTGCAGGAGCCGGCCCTGGGGGGTGGTGGTCCCCAGGGCCATCAAGGGCTCCAGGAGGGGGCCGCGCGGCCCCCTCCCATTCAGTGCACAGCCCCGGGGAGGTGGTGGTCCCCGGGGCTCTGGGGGTCCAAAACGGACCCCCATTGTAATTTTTCTTAGTGCCCCGGGGAGGTGGTGGTCCCCGGGCGTGTGGGGGCTGGAGCCCCCCACACAGGTTTTTAATAAAAAAAGAAGCCCCGGGGAGGTGGCGGTCCCGGGGCTGCGGGAGGGCTCAGAGCCCTCCCGCACCATTGTACATAAAGCCCCGGGGGTGGTGGTCCCCGGGGCTTGGGGGCCCTTAGAGGCCCCCACACATAAAATTAACCCCCCCAGCATGCCCCCGGGACTTGGGCCACCCGGGGGCCAATTAACATCGAAGCGCGGAGACCGCGCTTCGATTTTTTTCGGCAGGGTTCGCGCTCCCTGAGCGCATCCTGCCGTTTTTTTAAAAAAAAAATTTTTTTTTTGCCCAGGGGGTCCTTGTGGGACCCCTGAGCAAACCTAGGGGGTCAGGGTGTTTCTACCCTCCCCCTTTGTGCGCTTTGCGCACTTGTTTCTGTCCCTCGGTTCTACCGAGGGACAAAATGGCTGCCAACATTTCCTGAATCGGAATGTTGACAGCCAGCTGACAGCCAATTAACATGCAGCTCGTGATCGGGAGGGTGTGCGAATCCTCCGTGCCCATAGATATATATGTACTTTTACTTTTTGATTTTCTCAGCAACTACTGAACGGATTTACACCATTTAACAAAAGGGTTCTTTCTGAACCAAGAACTACCTCTTTGCCAAATTTGGTGTAATTCCGTTCAGCAGTTCGGGCTGTAGCCGTGTCTAAAGTTTCCTATGGGAAAATGCATGGGGAAAACGCGTTTTGGGACCCCCCTTTTTTCTCGGCCCCCGCTTGACGTATCACCCCGAGACTTTCAGGGTAGGAGCGGACCGGAGCGCCCCACGAAGTTTGAAAATTTCGCGAAGATACGTCAACCGGCAAGAGAGTTATTTCAAATAGAATGTCGCGGATTTCCTATGGATAATAGGTTGTAACTATAACTATCTACTGGCGACCGCCAGTAGATAATATATATATCACTGAAAAAACCATAGGTTTTAGGGACAGTTATAGTTAGTTGGACATTTCACTCGTACAAAACAATAGAAATTCCCCCGTTATAGTTAGTTCAGCTAACTATAACTCGCGCCCCCGCAATGCACTGCTGATGACGTCACATATTACATCACTCATGACATGGTCAGTGACATCATTGATGACATCACTGATGACATCTCAAATGACATCACTGATGACATCATCCAGTGACTGTGTGTTTCTGTAAAGTTTAAATATGTTTAATATATATAGGGAAAGGCGTATTGAAGAATGAGTGGGTGTATAAGTGTCTGAATGGATGATTTAGTACGTGCGTGACTGACTCTACAAGTGAGTGATTAAACGTATCTTATGAATGCATGGGTTAGTGACTAAACTGTGTGAATGTCTGTATCCATCTGTTTGTTGGTGTGTAAGTGGATGCATTGATTTGCGAATAGCTACATGAGTGTCTATATGGGTTATTGATTGGTTCTCTGAGTATCTGTATGGCTGCCTGAGTGTTTGTGTGGGTGGGGTGTGTGTGACTCTGTACATAGATGTGTGAGTGGGTGATTCCTTGGGTGCATGATTTCAAGAGTGCATCTGTGATGGACTGCTTGGGTGGGTGAGTGTGTGTATGGGTGTGTTAGTGAGTGAATGTATATCTCCGTGGTACATGTGCGAGTAACTACATATGTAAAAGGCAGTATATATGTATGTTAGAGTATTTAAATGGCTATAAGTGAGAGTGTGTGATTGTGAGAGTGGCTGTATGGATGCGTGTGTGCTTGTATCAGTTATTGTATAAGAGCATAAGAATGTGCTAGTATTTGTATGAGTAAGTGAGCTGGTGTGTGTATAACTGTATAGGTGAGTAAATGGGTGTGTGATTAATTTTTTGCATGACTGACTAGGTGTGTGAGTACCTCTATGGATGAGTGGCGGTGTGTGAGTGTTTATATAGGTGTATGAGTGCATATGATAGTCCTGTACTGAGTGATTGTAAGTATGAGTGACTGTACGGGTGAGTGAGTGGGTATGTAGTTATTTGTATTGGAGTGTGTATGGTTTTGAGAATGGCAGTCTGTAATTTAGAGTGGGTGTATCAAAAGTTATATTAGGGTGTGAGAAGATGCATGAAATTATCACATGGATGATGTCATCAGTGATGTCATTTGAGATGTCCTCAGTGATGTCACTGACCATGTCATGAGTGATGTAATATGTGACGTCATCAGCAGTGCATTGCGGGGCGCGAGTTATAGTTAGCTGAACTAACTATAACGGGGAATTTCTATGGTTTTGTACGAGTGAAATGTCCAACTAACTATAACTGTCCCTAAAACCTATGGTTTTTTCAGTGAATTTCAAAGGTTTTTTAAATGCTAATTTCTAACTATAACGTGTCTGAAACCCATGGTTTTTTCAGTGAATTTCAAAGGTTTTTAAAATGCTAATTTCTAACTATAACGTGCCTGAAACCTATGATTTTTAAGTGAATTTCAAAGGTTTTTTAAATGCTAGTTTCTAACTATGCCTACAGAGGTAGGACATGTGAGGAAAGAAGAAAAAACGCACAGAAAGAAGCAAAAGAAATGCAGAAAGAAGCAACAGAAGTCCACAAAGACGAAGAAAAGTGCAGGAATAAGCAAAAAATGTGCAGAAAGAACCAACAGAGGAGCAGAAAGAGGCCTTGTTGCAAAATCATCCTGTGCCCACAACTTTTTCAGACGGGTACTGGTGGTAACTGACTCTGACTAACCAGTCAGTGCTATGCTAAAAAGAATACTTAGAATACAGTGAAAACACCTACATACACTAGGGAACACTATGCGTTGGGGTACCCCTGTGATTAGCATGACCTCCTCTGTAAGTCCCTAGTACATAATAGGGCAGGGGGATTAAAACTACCTCTTAAAACGCGCTACAGGGCGTGTTTGCACAGTGGTGAAGGGAGGGGGGCCTGAGGTGACATGTGTGCAAACGCGCCCCGTGGCGCGTTTTAAGTTGCGGGATTAAGTCTCCTTGAATCCTGAGGGTCCCTGGGGCCCAACTAGCCCCCCAGGTACCTACAGTTAGGACCACAGAGCTGAGTTGCAGAGAGGCGTTCCGAGGCCACGCACCTTTTTTCACCTCTCTGCAACGCAACTCTGTTGTGCTTACTGAAGGTACTTGGTGGGCTAGTTGGCCCCCAGGGTCCCTCAGGCTTCAAGGGGAATTATTTCCCCAACTTAAAACGCACCACAGGGCGTGTTTGCGCACATGTCACCTGAGGCCCCGCCCCCTCCCTTCACCACTGTGCAAACGCGCCCCGTGGCGCGTTGTAAGTTGGGGGATTAGGTCACCTTGAATCCTGAGGGTCCCTGGGGCCCAACTAGCCCACCAGGTACTTCCAGTAAGCACCAAAGGCCTGCGTTGCAACGCCTGTTACAAATTGTGCAGTTGTGTTTAGGTAGTGAAGGGGGTCGTGCTGGGGGTAGTGTTTTAGGGTTTAGGGTAGTGCAGTGGTGTTTGTGTAGTGTAGGGGGTCATGCTGGGGGTAGATTTAGGGTTTAGGGTAGTGCAGTGGTGTTTGCATAGGGTAGGGAGTCGTGCTGGGGGAGTGTTTTAGGGTTTAGGGTAGTGCAGTGGTGTTTGGGTAGTGTAGGGGGTCGTGCTGGGGGTAGTGTTTTAGGGTTTAGGGTAGTGCAGTGGTGTTTGGGTAGTGTAGGGGGTCGTGCTGTGGGTAGTGGTTTAGGGTTTAGGGTAGTGCAGTGGTGTTTGGGTAGTGTAGGGGTACTGCTGGGGGTAGTGTTTTAGGGTTTAGGGTAGTGCAATGGTGTTTGGGTAGTGTAGGGGGTACTGCTGGGGGTAGTGTTTTAGGGTTTAGGGTAGTGCAGTGGTGTTTGGGTAGTGTAGGGGGTACTGCTGGGGGTAGTTTTTTAGGGTTTAGGGTAGTGCAGTGGTGTTTGTGTAGTGTAGTGGGTAGTGTTTTAGGGTTTAGGGTAGTGCAGTGGTGTTTGTGTAGTGTAGGGGGTCGTGCTGGGGGTCGTGTTTTAGGGTTTAGGGTAGTGCAGTGGTGTTCTGGCAGTGTAGGGGGTCATGCTGGGGATGGTGTTTCAGGGTTTAGGGCAGTGCAGTGGTGTTCGGGCAGTGTAGGGGGTCTTGCTGGGATGGTGTTTCAGGGTTTAGGGCAGTGGTGTTCGGGTAGTGTAGGGGGTCATGCGGGGGTAGTGTTTCAGGGTTTAGGGCAGTGCAGTAGTGTTTGGGTAGTGTAGGGGGTCATGCTGGGGGGAGTGTTTCAGGGTTTAGGGCAGTGCGTTGTGTTCGGGTAGTGTAGGGGGTCGTGCTGGGGGGAGTATTTTAGGGTTTAGGGTAGTGCAGTGGTGTTCAGGTAGTGTAGGGGGTCGTGCTGGGGGTTGAGTTTCAGGGTTTAGGGCAGTGCAGTGGTGTTCGGGCAGTGTAGGGGGTCGTGCTGGGCCTGGTGTTTCAGGGTTTAGGGCAGTGTAGTGGTGTTCGTGCAGTGTAGGGGGTCTTGCTGGGGGTGGTGTTTCAGGGTTTAGGGCAGTGCAGTGGTGTTCGGGCAGTGTAGTGGGTCTTGTTGGGGGTGATGTTTCAGGGTTTAGGGCAGTGCAGTGGTGTTCGGGCAGTGTAGGGGGTCTTGCTGGGGGTGGTGTTTCAGGGTTTAGGGCAGTGGTGTTCGGGCAGTGTAGGGAGTCGTGCTGGGGGTGGTGTTTCAGGGTTTGGGGCAGTGCAGTAGTGTTCGGGCAGTGTAGGGGGTCGTGCAGTGGGTGGTGTTTCAGGGTTTAGAGCAGTGCAGTGGTGTTAGGGCAGTGTAGGGGGTCGTGCTGGGGGTGGTGTTTCAGGGTTTAGTGCAGTGGTGTTCGGGCAGTGTATGGGGTCGTGCACGGGGTGGTGTTTCAGGGTTTAGGGCAGTGCAGTGGTGTTCGGGCAGTGTAGGCGTCGTGCTGGGGCTGGTGTTTCAGGGTTCAGTGCAGTGCATTGGCGTTCGGGCAGTGTAGGGGGTCTTGCTGGGGGTGGTGTTTTAGGGTTTAGGGCAGTGGTGTTCGGGCAGTGTAGGGGGTCTTGCTGGGTGTAGTTTTTCAGGGTTTAGGGCAGTGCAGTGGTGTTCGTGCAGTGTAGGGGGTCGTGCTGGGGATGGTGTTTCATGGTTTAGGGCAGTGCAGTAGTGTTCAGGCAGTGTAGGGGGTCGTGCTGGGGCTGGTGTTTCAGGGTTTAGGGCAGTGCAGTGGTGCTCGGGCAGTGTAGGGGGTCATGCTGGGGGTGGTGTTTCTGGGTTTAGGGTAGTGCAGTGGTGTTCGTGCAATGTAGGGGGTCGTGCTGGGGCTGGTGTTTCAGGGTTTAGGGCAGTGCAGTGGTGTTCGGACAGTGTAGGGGGTCGTGCTGGTGCTGGTGTTTCAGTGTTTTGGGCAGAGCAGTGGTGTTCGGGCAGTGTAGGGGGTCGTGCTGGGGGTGGTGTTTCTGGGTTTAGGGCAGTGCAGTGGTGTTCGGGCAGTATAGGGGGTCGTGCTGGGGGTGGTGTTTCAGGGTTTAGGGCAGTGGTGTTCGGGCAGTGTAGGGGGCCTTGCTGGGGGTGATGTTTCAGGGTTTAGGGCAGTGCAGTGGTGTTTGGGCAGTGTAGGGGGTCTTGCTGGGGGCAGTGTTTCACTGTTTAGGCCAGAGCAATGGTGTTCAGGCAGTGTAGGGGGTTGTGCTGGGGGTGGTGTTTCAGGGTTTGGGGCAGTGCAGTAGTGTTCGGGCAGTGTAGGGGGTCGTGCAGGGGGTGGTGTTTCAGGGTTTAAAGCAGTGTAGTGGTGTTCGGGCAGTATAGGGGGTCGTGCTCGGGTGGTGTTTCAGGGTTTAGGGCAGTGCAGTGGTGTTCGGGCAGTGTAGGGGGTCGTGCTGGGGCTGGTGTTTCAGGGTTTAAAGCAGTGCAGTGGCGTTCGGGCAGTGTAGGGGGTTTTGCTGGGGGTGGTGTTTCAGGGTTTAGGGAAGTGGTGTTCGGGCAGTGTACGGGGTCTTGCTGGGGGTGATGTTTCAGGGTTTAGGGCAGTGCAGTGGTGTTCGGGCAGTGTAGGGGGTCTTGCTGGGGGTTGTTTTTCAGGATTTAGGGCAGTGCAGTGGTGTTCGGGCAGTGTAGGGGGTCATGCTGGGGCTGGCTTTTCAGTGTTTTGGGCAGAGCAGTGGTGTTCGGGTAGTGTAGGGGGTCGTGCTGGGGGTGGTGTTTCAGGGTTTAGGGCAGTGCAGTGGTGTTAGGGCAGTGTAGGGGGTCTTGCTGGGGGTGGTGTTTCAGGGTTTAGGGCTTTTGTGTTCAGGCAGTGTAGGGGGTTGTCCTGGGGGTGGTGTTTCAGGGTTTAGGGCAGTGCAGGGGTGTTCGGGCAGTGTAGGGGGTCGTGCAGGGGCTGGTGTTTCAGGGTTTAGGGCAGTGCAGTGGTGTTCAGGCAGTGTAGGGGGTCGTGCTGAGGGTGTTGTTTCAGGGTTTAGGGCAGTGCAGTGGTGTTCGGGCAGTGTAGGGGGTCGTGCTGGGGCTGGTGTTTGAGGGCTTAGGGCATTGCAGTGGTGTTCGGGCAGTGTAGGGGGTCTTGCTGGGGGTGATGTTTCAGGGTTTAGGGCAGTGCAGTGGTGTTTGGGCAGTGTAGGTGGTCTTGCTGGGGGTGGTGTTTCAGGGTTTAGTGCAGTGGTGTTCGGGCAGTGTAGGGTGTCTTGCTGGGGGTGGTGTTTCAGGGTTTAGGGCAGTTCAATGGTGTTCGCGCAGTGTAGGGGGTCTTGCTGGGGCTGGTGTATCAGCGTTTAGGGCAGTGCAGTGGTGTTCGGGCATTGTAGGGGGTCTTGCTGGGGCTGGTGTTTCAGGGTTTAGGGCAGTGCAGTGGTGTTCGGGCCGTGTAGGGGGTCGTGCTGGGGTCTGGTGTTTGAGGGTTTAGGGCAGTGCAGTGGTGTTCGGGCAGTGTAGGGGGTCTTGCTGGGGGTGATGTTTCAGGGTTTAGGGCAGTGCAGTGGTGTTCGGGCAGTGTAGGGGGTCGTGCTGGGGATGGTGTTTCAGGGTTTAGGGCAGTGCAGTGGTGTTCAGGCAGTGTAGGGGGTCGTGCTGGGGGTGGTGTTTCAGGGTTTAGGGCAGTGCAGTGGTGTTCGGGCAGTGTAGGGGGTCGTGCTGGGGGTGGTGTTTCAGGGTTTTGGGCAGAGCAGTGGTGTTAGGGCAGTGTAGGGGGTCATGCTGGGGGTGGTTTTTCAGGGTTTAGAGCAGTGCAGTGTTGTTCAGGCAGTGTAGGGGGTCTTGCTGGGGGTGGTGTTTCAGGGTTTAGGGCAGTGCAGTGGTGTTCGGGCAGTGTAGGGGGTCGTGCTGGGGCTGGTGTTTCAGGGTTTTGGGCAGAGCAGTGGTGTTCGGGCAGTGTAGGGGGTCGTGCTGGGGGTGGTGTTTCAGGGTTTAGGGCAGTGCAGTGTTCTTCGGGCAGTGTAGGGGTTCTTGCTGGGGGTGGTGTTTCAGGGTTTAGGGCAGTGGTGTTCGGGCAGTGTAGGGGGTCTTGCTGGGGGTGATGTTTCAGGGTTTATGGCAGTGCAGTGGTGTTCGGGCAGTGTAGAGGGTCTTGCTGGGGGTAGTGTTTCAGGGTTTAGGGCAGTGGTGTTCGTGCAGTTTAGGGGGTCTTGCTGGGGGTGGTGTTTCAGGGTTTAGGGCAGTGCAGTAGTGTTCGGGCAGTGTAGGGGGTCATGCAGGGGGTGGTGTTTCAGGGTTTAGGGCAGTGCAGTGGTGTTCGGGCAGTGTAGGGGGTCGTGCTCGGGGTGGTGTTTCAGGGTTTAGGGCAGTGCAGTGGTGTTCAGGCAGTGTAGGGGGTCGTGCTGAGGGTGTTGTTTCAGGGTTTAGGGCAGTGCAGTGGAGTTCGGGCAGTGTAGGGGGTCGTGCTGGGGGTGGTGTTTCAGGGTTTAGGGCAGTGCAGTGGTGTTTGGGCAGTGTAGGGGGTCGTGCAGGGTGGTGGTGAGTCAGGGTTTAGGGCAGTGCAGTGGTGTTTGGGCAGTGTAGGGGGTCATGCTGGGGGTAGTGTTTTAGGGTTTAGGGCAGTGCAGTGGTGTTCGGGCAGTGTAGGGGTCTTGCAGGGGGGTGGTGTTTCAGGGTTTAGGGCAGTGCAGTGGTGTTCGGGCAGTGTAGGTGGTCTTGCTGGGGGTGGTGTTTCAGGGTTTAGTGCAGTGGTGTTCGGGCAGTGTAGGGTGTCTTGCTGGGGGTGGTGTTTCAGGGTTTAGGGCAGTTCAATGGTGTTCGCGCAGTGTAGGGGGTCTTGCTGGGGCTGGTGTATCAGCGTTTAGGGCAGTGCAGTGGTGTTCGGACATTGTAGGGTGTCTTGCTGGGGGTGGTGTTTCAGGGTTTAGGGCAGTATAGTGGTGTTCGGGCAGTGTAGGGGGTCTTGCTGGGGCTGGTGTTTGAGGGTTTAGGGCAGTGCAGTGGTGTTCGGGCAGTGTAGGGGGTCTTGCTGGGGGTGATGTTTCTGGGTTTAGTGCAGTGGTGTTCGGGCAGTGTAGGGTGTCTTGCTGGGGGTGGTGTTTCAGGGTTTAGGGCAGTTCAATGGTGTGCGCGCAGTGTAGGGGGTCTTGCTGGGGCTGGTGTATCAGCGTTTAGGGCAGTGCAGTGGTGTTCGGGCATTGTAGGGGGTCTTGCTGGGGCTGGTGTTTCAGGGTTTAGGGCAGTGCAGTGGTGTTCGGGCCATGTAGGGGGTCGTGCTGGGGGTGGTGTTTCAGGGTTTAGGGCAGTGCAGTGGTGTTCGGGCAGTGTAGGGGGTCGTGCTGGGGGTGGTGTTTCAGGGTTTTGGGCAGAGCAGTGGTGTTAGGGCAGTGTAGGGGGTCGTGCTGGGGGTGGTGTTTCAGGGTTTAGAGCAGCGCAGTGTTGTTCAGGCAGTGTAGGGGGTCTTGCTGGGGGTGGTGTTTCAGCGTTTAGGGCAGTGCAGTGGTGTTCGGGCAGTGTAGGGGGTCTTGCTGGGGGTGGTGTTTCAGGGTTTAGGGCAGTGCAGTGGTGTTCGGGCATTGTAGGGGGTCTTGCTGGGGCTGGTGTTTCAGGGTTTAGGGCAGTGCAGTTGTGTTCGGGCAGTGTAGGGGGTGTTGCTGGGGCTGGTGTTTCAGGGTTTAGGGTAGTGCAGTGGTGTTCGGGCAGTGTAGGGGTCGTGCTGGGGCTGGTGTTTGAGGGTTTCGGGCAGTGCAGTGGTGTTCGGGCAGTGTAGGGGGTCATGCTGGGGCTGGTGTTTCAGGGTTTAGGGCAGTGCAGTGGTTTTCAGGCAGTGTAGGCGGTCGTGCTGGGGGTGGTGTTTCAGGGTTTAGGGCAGTGCAGTGGTGTTCGGGCAGTGTAGGGTGTCGTGCTGGGGCTGGTGTTTCAGGGTTTTGGGCAGAGCAGTGGTGTTCGGGCAGTGTAGGGGGTCGTGCTGGGGGTGGGGTTTCAGGGTTTAGGGCAGTGCAGTGTTCTTCGGGCAGTGTAGGGGTTCTTGCTGGGGGTGGTGTTTCAGGGTTTAGGGCAGTGGTGTTCGGGCAGTGTAGGGGGTCTTGCTGGGGGTGATGTTTCAGGGTTTATGGCAGTGCAGTGGTGTTCGGGCAGTGTAGAGGGTCTTGCTGGGGGTAGTGTTTCAGGGTTTAGGGCAGTGGTGTTCGTGCAGTTTAGGGGGTCTTGCTGGGGGTGGTGTTTCAGGGTTTAGGGCAGTGCAGTAGTGTTCGGGCAGTGTAGGGGGTCGTGCAGGGGGTGGTGTTTCAGGGTTTAGGGCAGTGCAGTGGTGTTCGGGCAGTATAGGGGGTAGTGCTCGGGTGGTGTTATAGGGTTTAGGGCAGTGCAGTGGTGTTCGGGCAGTGTAGGGGGTCTTGCTGGGGGTGAAGTATCAGGGTTTAGGGCAGTGCAGTGGTGTTTGGGCAGTGTAGGGGGTCTTGCTGGGGGTAGTGTTTCAGGGTTTAGGGCAGTGCAGTGGTGTTCGTGCATTGTAGGGGGTCGTGCTGGGGATGGTGTTTCAGGGTTTAAGGCAGTGCAGTAGTTTCTGGCAGTGTAGGGGGTCGTGCAGGGGGTGGTGTTTCAGGGTTTAGGGCAGTGCAGTGGTGTTCGGGCAGTGTAGGGTGTCGTGCTGGGGGTGGTGATTCAGGGTTTAGGGCAGTGCAGTGGTGTTCGGGCAGTGTAGAGTGTCGTGCTGGGGGTGGTGTTTCAGGGTTTAGGGCAGTGCAGTGGTGTTCGGGCAGTGTAGGGGGTCGTGCACAGGGTGGTGTTTCAGGGTTTAGGGCAGTGCAGTGGTGTTCGGGCAGTGTAGGGGGTCGTGCTGGGGCTGGTGTTTGAGGGTTTAGGGCAGTGCAGTGGTGTTCGGGCAGTGTAGGGGGTCTTGCTGGGGGTGATTGTAGGAGAGTAGGATCTGCCCCCACTTTTTGCTGATACTTCACTGGTTTTCGACATTAGTCTGGCTGGGGCCCTGCTATTCAGAACCCCAGCCTAGCTGTTTCCTCTTTAAAAGGGTCTCCATGTGCCTTAGGCACATCTCTGATTGGGATCTGGAGTGCCCTTGTAAGTCCCTAGTATATGGTATACTATGTACCAAGGGCATAGGTACCTCAGAGGCCTGCCAGGGGCTGCAGCATATATTATGCCACCCCTGGTAGGCCATCCAAACTGACACCACAGGTCTGCTACTGCAGCCTGGGTAAGGTGGTGCATGCACCCCTTGCTGTGGTATAGGTTACCTATATCACTAAATGCATACACACATATAAACCTATAAGTCACTCCTAAGGCAGGCCTTATCAATCCTAAAGGCAGAGTGCATGGTTTCTATGTGAGAGGGTGCCCCTGCATGAGCAGGGCCCCTCTGCAGCGTTCGGAGACCATCTCTGATGCTGTTTGTAGTGCAGCCTGACCATATACTCTTAAACGCATTATATCCTCGCGGTAAAATGCTAACTATGGAATGGCTGCACCGAAACATGTCGTGTTTGGTGTCAAACATCTTGGAATACTACCCCCGCCAATTCTGGCGGCGGGGGTAGCATTCCACCCTTCTAGAGGAAAAGGCATGTTAACTCTGACGAGTCCGGTAACTTCTTTCCAGAGCCTGGCATCACAAAATGGATGCTACTGCCACAGACACGAGTCTGGCCTCCTGCTGCTGGACGAAACTCCGGCAGGGGAGGCCTGGACAATAGGTTTCCTGTCCCAGGGAGGTGTGACCACCTCCCCAGACAGGACAATGTGTATTGGGGCTGGGCGGGAGCACTTTCGGGTGCTTTGAAGTCCTGCACTGGGGGCACATTTGGTGTCCCTGTGCATACCCCAGTTCAAACCGGATCAGGGGCTTGCAGCCCCTGCTTTGGCGTGAACTGGACAAAGGGAAAGGGTGTAGCCACCCCTCTGCCCTGACCCACCCATAGGTGGGGCCACAGAGTAGTCCATCCCCTATTTTTGGAATAAAGGTAGGAACCCAGTCCTTAGGACTTTAGATTATACCTGGACGAAACTCTGACACAGAATCCTGGACCTTCGACGCTCTACTCACGATTAGAGGACTGAAGAATCTCCCTTGGGGTCAAGGAGTGACTCCCCTGCTTGGCAGGCACCAAAGAAGCATCTGTCCGGTTCGCATCACTGAAGCTCCCGTCGGACGCCGAAGTCATCGCATCACCAGAGGTGGATTCTCAGACTTCCCGATGTAGGAGAGTAGGATCTGCTTCACAGGGTACCCCACTTTTTGCTGATACTTCACTGGTTTTCGACATTAGTCTGGCTGGGGCCCTGCTATTCAGAACCCCAGCCTAGCTGTTTCCTCTTTAAAAGGGTCTCCATGTGCCTTAGGCACATCTCTGATTGGGATCTGGAGTGCCCTTGTAAGTCCCTAGTATATGGTATACTATGTACCAAGGGCATAGGTACCTCAGAGGCCTGCCAGGGGCTGCAGCATATATTATGCCACCCCTGGTAGGCCATCCAAACTGACACCACAGGTCTGCTACTGCAGCCTGGGTAAGGTGGTGCATGCACCCCTTGCTGTGGTATAGGTTACCTATATCACTAAATGCATACACACATATAAACCTATAAGTCACTCCTAAGGCAGGCCTTATCAATCCTAAAGGCAGAGTGCATGGTTCCTATGTGAGAGGGTGCCCCTGCATGAGCAGGGCCCCTCTGCAGCGTTCGGAGACCATCTCTGATGCTGTTTGTAGTGCAGCCTGACCATATACTCTTAAACGCATTATATCCTCGCGGTAAAATGCTAACTATGGAATGGCTGCACCTAAACATGTCGTGTTTGGTGTCAAACATCTTGGAATACTACCCCCGCCAATCCTGGCGGCGGGGGTAGCATTCCACCCTTCTAGAGGGAAAGGCATGTTAACTCTGACGAGTCCGGTAACTTCTTTCCAGAGCCTGGCATCACAAAATGGATGCTGCTGCCACAGACACGAGTCTGGCCTCCTGCTGCTGGACGAAACTCCGGCAGGGGAGGCCTGGACAATAGGTTTCCTGTCCCAGGGAGGTGTGACCACCTCCCCAGACAGGACAATGTGTATTGGGGCTGGGCGGGAGCACTTTCGGGTGCTTTGAAGTCCTGCACTGGGGGCACATTTGGTGTCCCTGTGCATACCCCAGTTCAAACCGGATCAGGGGCTTGCAGCCCCTGCTTTGGCGTGAACTGGACAAAGGGAAAGGGGTGTAGCCACCCCTCTGCCCTGACCCACCCATAGGTGGGGCCACAGAGTAGTCCATCCCCTATTTTTAGAATAAAGGTAGGAACCCAGTCCTTAGGACTTTAGATTATACCTGGACGAAACTCTGAAACAGAATCCTGGACCTTCGACGCTCTACTCACGATTAGAGGACTGAAGAATCTCCCTTGGGGTCAAGGAGTGACTCCCCTGCTTGGCAGGCACCAAAGAAGCATCTGTCCGGTTCGCATCACTGAAGCTCCCGTCGGACGCCGAAGTCATCGCATCACCAGAGGTGGATTCTCAGACTTCCCGAGGCTACCCTGAGTCCCCAGCAAAGCTGAGGCCCGTGGCTATCGTGGGTGACGTGAGACCGTGACCCCTGGACACCGAGCACATTTGCAAGTGCACCATCTTCTGGGTCTCCCAAGGAGTCGTGCTTTGGGCTCCGAGTAGCCCTAGCCTCCAGCACCACCTGTACCGAAGATCACTGGCCCCCACTCCACGAGTGTCCTGTAAGCCAGCTCCACGTGCGGCGTCACGAGGCTCCTTTGCGGTCGCTAGCCCGTTGGCTAGTAGCCCTTAACGAAGGCCAATCTTTTCTTTACTTGGCAGTCTGGTTGCTCCAGGCCTGCCCTCACTTACCCTCGCTGGGTGAGTTCCCCAGACCTTGCTGGTCTGCATCATCGACGATCTACATCTTACTCGAGACTTGCCGTTGCCAAGGCTTGTTGGGTCCAATCTGGTCGCCGACACCTCTGCACTCGACAGACATCGAGCAGCAGCCCGAATCCTGCTCCTGGTCGCCGACAACGCCTCCCGGACCTCGTGGCTGAAGAGTCAAGACGACCGTCATCGAATCTGAAGCACTCGACATCGGTGGGCATCTGTTCATCGCCTCCCTGGTCACTGGCTAGTGACCCAGACTCTGTCCCCTCTGCTTTCAGGTTCTTCAGAACTCTGATCCACTCTTGGATCCACCCGGACACTTTTCTCCTGGTCGCCAGCAGCACTTTGCAGCAGATCGCCATAAGAACCGACGACGAAACCCGACCCCGAAAGGCACCTATGCACCCGGCTTCCCTGGGTGAGGTAACACGAGTACTCCGGTGCTCCCGTGGGTAGAGACTCTTCAAAGTCCTAGATCTCAAAGGGTTTTGTCCTAGTCCTCTTCTAAGTGTCCCTTTCCTCTATTTTCCCGATCCCGACTTTCTCCATAGAAGTTAACGGCGTATCGCGGTTGTGTATTTACACTGCACGCGTCTCCCGTGGGTCCCCTGTGTCACTACCTTGGGTGGTTCCTTGTGGTCCAAGCACTTCTAGAGGCTCTAGGCCTAGTGTCTAGTTCAGTCGTGGTTCGCATACCACTTTATTGGTATATGGTTTGGTACGCCCTAGGGCCCAAACGTGTATTTGTGCTATTACTGTGATTTAAGATCTTATAACCTATGTACTTGAACTCTAGCCTCATAAAGAGACTAGAGGGGTGTGTTTAGTAATAAATACATATATTTTGAATATATACCTGGTGTGGTGCTCTTTCATTTGGTCACTCAAGAGATTATAGACTGGTAAAACAAGCTGCTTTACATTCCTTCAAGACTTAGCCTGAAGGCTGCTCTCCATAGCTACCACTAGGATAGCTTTCAATAAGGTTGTCTTTAACCTACCTACCATAAGAGTCGATTTGGACTGGTGCACGGTGCCTACTTTAATTAGTGGACAGCATATGCCAGGCCAACTTCTCACACCCGAGGCTACCCTGAGTCCCCAGCAAAGCTGAGGCCCGTGGCTATCGTGGGTAACGTGAGACCGTGACCCCTGGACACCGAGCACACTTGCAAGTGCACCATCTTCTGGGTCTCCCTAGAAGTCGTGCTTTGGGCTCCGAGTAGCCCTAGCCTCCAGCACCACCTGCACCGAAGATCACTGGCCCCCACTCCACGAGTGTCCTGTAAGCCAGCTCCACGTGCGGCGTCACGAGGCTCCTTCGCGGTCGCTAGCCCGTTGGCTAGTAGCCCTTACCGAAGGCCAATCTTTTCTTTACTTGGCAGTCTGGTTGCTCCAGGCCTGCCCTCACTTACCCTTGCTGGGTGAGTTCCCCAGACCTTGCTGGTCTGCACCATCGACGATCTTCAGCTACATCGAGACTTGCCGTTGCCAAGGCTTGTTGGGTCCAATCTGGTCGCCGACACCGCAGCACTCGACAGACATCGTGTACCAGCCCGAATCCTGCTCCTGGTCGCCGACAACGCCTCCTGGACCTCGTGGCTGCAGAAACGAGACGACCGTCAACGCACCTGAAGCACTCGACATCGGTGGGCATCCGTCCATCGCCTCCCTGGTCACTGGCTAGTGACCCAGACTCTGTCCCCTCTGCTTTCAGGTTCTTCAGAACTCCGATCCACTCTTGGATCCACCCGGACACTTTTCTCCTGGTCGCCAGCAGCACTTTGCAGCAGATCGCCATAAGAACCGACGACGAAACCCGACCCCGAAAGGCACCTATGCACCCGGCTTCCCTGGGTGAGGTAACACGAGTACTCCGGTGCTCCCGTGGGTAGAGACTCTTCAAAGTCCTAGATCTCAAAGGGTTTTGTCCTAGTCCTCTTTAAAGTGTCCCTTTCCTCTATTTTCCCGATCCCGACTTTCTCCATAGAAGTTAACGGCGTACCGCGGTTGTGTATTTACACTGCACGCGTCTCCCGTGGGTCCCCTGTGTCACTACCTTGGGTGGTTCCTTGTGGTCCAAGCACTTCTAGAGGCTCTAGGCCTAGTGTCTAGTTCAGTCGTGGTTCGCATACCACTTTATTGGTATATGGTTTGGTACGCCCCTAGGGCCCAAACGTGTATTTGTGCTATTACTGTGATTTAAGATCTTATAACCTATGTACTTCGAACTCTAGCCTCATAAAGAGACTAGAGGGGTGTGTTTAGTAATAAATACATATATTTTGAATATATACCTGGTGTGGTGCTCTTTCATTTGGTCACTCAAGAGATTATAGACTGGTAAAACAAGCTGCTTTACATTCCTTCAAGACTTAGCCTGAAGGCTGCTCTCCACAGCTACCACTAGGATAGCTTTCAATAAGGTTGTCTTTAACCTACCTACCATAAGAGTCGATTTGGACTGGTGCAAGGTGCCCACTATAATTAGTGGACAGCAAATGCCAGGCCAACTTCTCACATTGGTGTGCAGCGTGTGGGATTCCAGCTTGCTATTGTTTTACCAGATAATCTCAATTGAATTGATCAACTGAAAACCACTAAAGGTACCTAAGGTACATATAATTTAAGCTTAGAATATCAGTAAGTTCTACTGAACTTAGAGTTGTGTGTTAAGGGATAGCACAACCCTTTCTACAACTCAAGAGAGTTTAGTAGGCCACACTAGAGTAGGTAGTGCATACACCACACCACACTAGTAATGTCTTTAAAAGCAGGATCCAAAGATGCCCTGCAGGAAGCCATTGAGCTTCCCCCTCCAAGTATGACACACTCCCATTCTTGGAACTGAGAGCTTTGTGTAACGTGAGGAAATTAAGGACAGGCCAAAGTCCCACCACCCAACACCTCCAGGAGTTGTTGGTGGCTTATGATCTTAGTAAGTCCTCAGAGACTGAAGGGGTAGGAGCAGAGGGTGGGCCAGCAGATGAGGAAGGGACCAGGGGTACTACTACCCCCAGCCCCCCTCTGAAACTGACCAGGAGGGTGACAATGACCCTGACCTGGAAAACCCAATCCCTTCTGGGGAAGATGAAGATGAGGATCTGGAGAACCACACCTTTGTCCCCCAGGAAGGATTATGAGTGTGCTCAGAAAGTCTAGGTCTCCTTCTCAGGAGTCTAACCACTCTGGCACCTCAATAGGGAGCTCTGTTTCTTCTCACAGGAGGGAATCCTCTCATGAGAGAAGAAAGAGACTGGTCCAGTATGAGGAAACTCAACTGGAGATCAGGAAGAAGCAATTGGCTTTAGATAGAGAATCCCTAGATCTCCTTAAAGAGAGAAGAAAGTTGGGATTAGAGTCCCATGGTGGCAGCCATATCCCTAGAGATAGGGAAAGGTCCTATGACCATAGGAACCTGAGCAAGATTGTCCCTCCCTACCAGAGTGGGGATGATATCCACAAATGGATAACTGCTTTAGAGAGGGCCTGTAAAGTACAGAAGGTCCCTCAGGAGCAGTGGGCAGCAATCTTGTGGCTCTCCTTTGCTGACAAAGGTAGAGACAAGCTCCTCACTGTTAGAGAGGAGGATGCTGACAATTACAAGGTCTTGAAGAGTGCTCTTATTGATGGGTTTGGCCTAACCACTGAACAGTACAGGTTGAAGTTCAGAGACACCCAAAAGCACAGACTCAAGACTGGGTAGACTATGTGGATTGTTCTGCCAAGGCTCTGGAAGGCTGGTTGATGGGCAGTAAGGTGTGTGACTTCTCAGGATTGTATAATCTGATAATGAGGGAGCAGATTCTTAATAACTGTCAAAACCAGCTGTTGCATCAGTACCTGGTTGACTCTGATCTGACCTCTCCCCAAGAATTGGGAAAGAAGGCAGACAAATGGGTCAGAACCAGGGTGAAGCAGAAGGTACAGAACCAAGGTGGGGAAACCAAGAAGCAAGATGCTAAGAACTCTGACAAGGGTGGGGAGAAGGGTAAAGATCAAAAGTCTTCATCAGGCCCCCAAAAATCTTCTTCTGGTGGGGATTCCCAGTCTACCAAGGGTAAAGGCCAAAGAAAACCATGGTGCAAGGTCTGTAAGCAAAAGACCCACTGGACCAGTGATTGCACCAAGTCCAAAGACTCCAGTCCAGCCTCCACCAATGCCCCTAAGGCACCTGTTCCCCCTAGTACAGTTGGTGGAAGTGCTCCAGCCAAGGGTTTAGTAGGGTTCACCCTGGGAACTGAGTTGGGCTCTGACTTAGTCAGGGAGCTGACTCAGGCTGTGTTAGTCTGTGATGGAGGCATGGATGTGACCTCCACTGTGAGTCCCAGTAATCTGGGCAAGTACAGACAACAGCCTTTAATCAATGGACGAGAGGCTTTGGCATTTAGGGACACAGGGGCAAGTGTCACAATGGTGACACAAGACCTTGTGCTACCTGGGCAAGTTATACTTGGTGAAATGTACCAAGTGACCAATGCTAGCAATGTCAGAACAGACCATACTCTGGCAGTTGTTAACTTCGCCTGGGGAGGGGTAACTGGCCTTAAGAAGGTTGTGGTAAGTGCAAACCTACCAGTCGAATGCTTGCTTGGCAATGACTTAGAGACTTCTGCTTGGGCAGAAGTGGAGCTCAGGACCCATGCAGAAATGCTGGGGATCCCTGCAGATGTGTTTGCTGTGACCAGGTCACAAGCTAAACTGTCTAAAACTGAACAGGCCTTGGATTCTGGAAGAATGGACCAAGTGCCTTCCAAGAGGAGGAGTAGTAGGGTTAAGGCAGTGCCTTCCCCTTCGCTCAGGAGGAAGATCAGTCCCTTGAGGGGGATGATCTCAGCCCTGAAGAAGGAACTGTCCCAGAGGAACTTGAGCCTGACCAGGTTGAGTTCTTGGGGACAGGGGGACCTTCTAGGGCAGATCTGAGCCAGGAGCAGCAGAGCTGCCCCTCCCTTGAACCCCTCAGACAGCAAGCTGCTGCTGAGGCTGCTGGGAAAGCTAGTGGTCCCCATACAGTGTATTGGGATGATGGACTCCTGTACTCAGAGAGTAGAGACCCCAAGCCTGGTGCTACCAGGAGGTTGGTAATACCTTTGAAGTTCAGGGGCTTCCTATTGACCCTAGCCCATGATATTCCCTTAGCAGGACACCTGGGCCAGAACAAGACTTGGGACAGAATTGTCCCTCACTTTCACTGGCCCCACATGTCTGAAGACAGTAAGGAGTTTTGTCGCTCCTGTGTAACCTGCCAAGCCAGTGGCAAAGCAGGTGGCACTACAAAGGCCCCCTGATACCACTACCTGTGGTGGGGGTGCCCTTTGAGAGGGTAGGGATTGACATTGTTGGTCCCATGGATCCCCAAACAGCATCTGGGCACAGATTTATACTGGTGGTAGTGGATCATGCCACCAGGTATCCAGAGGCTATACCCCTTAGGACCACTACAGCACCTGTGGTGGCAAGGGCCCTCCTGGGAATTTTCTCAAGAGTGGGCTTTCCTAAGGAGGTGGTATCAGACAGGGGTGCAAACTTCATGTCTGGGTACTTAAAAGCAATGTGGAAGGAGTGTGGAGTTACTTATAAGTTCACCACACCCTATCACCCACAATGCAATGGTTTAGTTGAGAGATTCAACAAAACCTTGAAGGGCATGATTAAAGGGCTCCCAGAAAAGCTTAGGCGTAGATGGGACATACTCTTGCCCTGCCTTTTATTCGCATATAGGGAGGTGCCTCAGAAGGGGTTGGTTACAGCCCTTTTGAACTTCTGTTTGGCCACCCTGTGAGGGGTCCACTGTGCTTGGTGAAGGAAGGATGGGAGTTACCTCTCAAGCCCCCAAAGCAAGATATAGTGGACTATGTACTTGGTCTCCGCTCCAGGATGGCGGAGTACATGAAAAAGGCAACCAAAACCCTTGAGGCTAGCCAGGAACTTCAAAAGGCCTGGCATGACCAAAAGGCTGTCCTAACTGTTTACCAGCCAGGACAGAAGGTGTGGGTGTTGGAGCCAGTGGCCCCAGCAGCTCTCCAAGACAAATGGAGTGGACCCCACACTATTGTTGAGCAGAAGGGTGAGGTCACTTACTTAGTAGACCTGGGAACACCCAGGAGTCCCCACAGGGTTCTCCATGTCAACAGACTTAAGCCATATGTGGACAGGGCAGACATGGGCTTGCTCATGGCTACTGATGAAGGGCAGGAGGAAGAGAGTGACCCACTCCCTGACCTGCTCTCACAGAACCCTGACGATGGGTCAGTTGATGGTGTAGCCTTGGCAGGCAGCCTCACTACCCAGCAACAAACTGATTGCAGGCAAGTCCTCAATCAGTTTAGACATATGTTTTCTCTGACACCCAGTCAGACCACCTGGTGCACTCATGAAGTGGACACTGGGGACAGTCTGCCTATTAAAAACAAGATTTATAGGCAACCTGACCATGTCAGGGACTGTATCAGGACTGAAGTCCAGAAGATGTTGGAATTGGGAGTGATTGAGCCCTCAGATAGCCCTTGGGCTAGTCCAGTAGTCCTAGTACCTAAACCTCACACCAGTGGTGGGAAAAGAGAGATGAGGTTTTGTGTAGACTACAGGGGCCTCAATGCAGTCACTAGGACTGATGCCCATCCAATACCCAGGGCAGATGAGCTCATAGATACTTTGGCCTCTGCCAAATATCTCAGCACATTTGACCTAACAGCTGGCTACTGGCAGATCAGACTAGCTGATGCTGCAAAGCCCAAAACAGCATTTTCAACCCCTAGTGGGCATTATCAATTTGTGGTGATGCCCTTTGGTCTGAAAAATGCACCTGCAACTTTCCAGAGGTTGGTGAACACAGTTCTCACAGGACTGGAGGCCTATAGTGCAGCTTATCTAGATGATATTGCTGTCTTTAGCTCCACCTGGGAGGATCACCTGGTCCACCTCAGGAATGTTTTACAGGCCCTGCAAAAGGCAGGCCTGACTATCAAGGCCACTAAGTGCCAGATAGGGCAGAGTCAGGTTGTGTACCTGGGCCATCTTGTGGGTGGAGGCCAGGTTCAACCTTTGCAGAGCAAGATCCAGACCATCATGGACTGGACTGCTCCCACTACCCAGACTCAGGTGAGAGCCTTCTTAGGCCTGACTGGGTACTATAGGAGATTTGTCAAGGGGTATGGATCAATAGTGACACCCTTGAATGACTTAACTTCTAAGAAAATGCCCAAAAAGGTTCAGTGGACAGTTAGCTGTCAAAAGGCATTTGATGACCTCAAGCAGGCCATGTGCACTGCTCCAATTCTGCAGAGTCCTGATTACTCCAAGAAGTTCATTGTTCAAACAGATGCATCTGAATTGGGGGTAGGGGCTGTACTGTCACAATTGAATGAAGAAGGTCAGGATCAGCCAGTAGCTTTTATTAGCAGAAGGCTGACCCCTAGAGAGAAACGTTGGTCAGCCATAGAGAGGGAGGCCTTTGCTGTGGTCTGGGCTCTGAAGAAGTTGAGGCCATACTTGTTTGGTACACACTTCCTGGTTCAGACAGACCATAAGCCCCTCTTATGGCTAAAACAAATGAAGGGTGAAAACCCCAAACTGCTTAGGTGGTCCATTTCCCTACAGGGGATGGACTTTACAGTGGAACATAGGCCTGGGAGTAACCATGCGAATGCAGATGGACTCTCTAGGTATTTCCACTTAGAACATGAAGACTTAACTGGGCAAGGTTAGTTTAATGTCCCTACGTTTGGGGGGGTTGTGTAGGAGAGTAGGATCTGCTTCACAGGGGTACCCCCACTTTTTGCTGATACTTCACTGGTTTTCGACATTAGTCTGGCTGGGGCCCTGCTATTCAGAACCCCAGCCTAGCTGTTTCCTCTTTAAAAGGGTCTCCATGTGCCTTAGGCACATCTCTGATTGGGATCTGGAGTGCCCTTGTAAGTCCCTAGTATATGGTATACTATGTACCAAGGGCATAGGTACCTCAGAGGCCTGCCAGGGGCTGCAGCATATATTATGCCACCCCTGGTAGGCCATCCAAACTGACACCACAGGTCTGCTACTGCAGCCTGGGTAAGGTGGTGCATGCACCCCTTGCTGTGGTATAGGTTACCTATATCACTAAATGCATACACACATATAAACCTATAAGTCACTCCTAAGGCAGGCCTTATCAATCCTAAAGGCAGAGTGCATGGTTTCTATGTGAGAGGGTGCCCCTGCATGAGCAGGGCCCCTCTGCAGCGTTCGGAGACCATCTCTGATGCTGTTTGTAGTGCAGCCTGACCATATACTCTTAAACGCATTATATCCTCGCGGTAAAATGCTAACTATGGAATGGCTGCACCGAAACATGTCGTGTTTGGTGTCAAACATCTTGGAATACTACCCCCCGCCAATTCTGGCGGCGGGGGTAGCATTCCACCCTTCTAGAGGGAAAGGCATGTTAACTCTGACGAGTCCGGTAACTTCTTTCCAGAGCCTGGCATCACAAAATGGATGCTACTGCCACAGACACGAGTCTGGCCTCCTGCTGCTGGACGAAACTCCGGCAGGGGAGGCCTGGACAATAGGTTTCCTGTCCCAGGGAGGTGTGACCACCTCCCCAGACAGGACAATGTGTATTGGGGCTGGGCGGGAGCACTTTCGGGTGCTTTGAAGTCCTGCACTGGGGGCACATTTGGTGTCCCTGTGCATACCCCAGTTCAAACCGGATCAGGGGCTTGCAGCCCCTGCTTTGGCGCGAACTGGACAAAGGGAAAGGGGTGTAGCCACCCCTCTGCCCTGACCCACCCATAGGTGGGGCCACAGAGTAGTCCATCCCCTATTTTTGGAATAAAGGTAGGAACCCAGTCCTTAGGACTTTAGATTATACCTGGACGAAACTCTGACACAGAATCCTGGACCTTCGACGCTCTACTCACGATTAGAGGACTGAAGAATCTCCCTTGGGGTCAAGGAGTGACTCCCCTGCTTGGCAGGCACCAAAGAAGCATCTGTCCGGTTCGCATCACTGAAGCTCCCGTCGGACGCCGAAGTCATCGCATCACCAGAGGTGGATTCTCAGACTTCCCCGAGGCTACCCTGAGTCCGCAGCAAAGCTGAGGCCCGTGGCTATCGTGGGTAACGTGAGACCGTGACCCCTGGACACCGAGCACACTTGCAAGTGCACCATCTTCTGGGTCTCCCTAGAAGTCGTGCTTTGGGCTCCGAGTAGCCCTAGCCTCCAGCACCACCTGCACCGAAGATCACTGGCCCCCACTCCACGAGTGTCCTGTAAGCCAGCTCCACGTGCGGCGTCACGAGGCTCCTTCGCGGTCGCTAGCCCGTTGGCTAGTAGCCCTTACCGAAGGCCAATCTTTTCTTTACTTGGCAGTCTGGTTGCTCCAGGCCTGCCCTCACTTACCCTTGCTGGGTGAGTTCCCCAGACCTTGCTGGTCTGCACCATCGACGATCTTCAGCTACATCGAGACTTGCCGTTGCCAAGGCTTGTTGGGTCCAATCTGGTCGCCGACACCGCAGCACTCGACAGACATCGTGTACCAGCCCGAATCCTGCTCCTGGTCGCCGACAACGCCTCCTGGACCTCGTGGCTGCAGAAACGAGACGACCATCAATGCACCTGAAGCACTCGACATCGGTGGGCATCCGTCCATCGCCTCCCTGGTCACTGGCTAGTGACCCAGACTCTGTCCCCTCTGCTTTCAGGTTCTTCAGAACTCCGATCCACTCTTGGATCCACCCGGACACTTTTCTCCTGGTCGCCAGCAGCACTTTGCAGCAGATCGCCATAAGAACCGACGACGAAACCCGACCCCGAAAGGCACCTATGCACCCGGCTTCCCTGGGTGAGGTAACACGAGTACTCCGGTGCTCCCGTGGGTAGAGACTCTTCAAAGTCCTAGATCTCAAAGGGTTTTGTCCTAGTCCTCTTTAAAGTGTCCCTTTCCTCTATTTTCCCGATCCCGACTTTCTCCATAGAAGTTAACGGCGTACCGCGGTTGTGTATTTACACTGCACGCGTCTCCCGTGGGTCCCCTGTGTCACTACCTTGGGTGGTTCCTTGTGGTCCAAGCACTTCTAGAGGCTCTAGGCCTAGTGTCTAGTTCAGTCGTGGTTCGCATACCACTTTATTGGTATATGGTTTGGTACGCCCCTAGGGCCCAAACGTGTATTTGTGCTATTACTGTGATTTAAGATCTTATAACCTATGTACTTCGAACTCTAGCCTCATAAAGAGACTAGAGGGGTGTGTTTAGTAATAAATACATATATTTTGAATATATACCTGGTGTGGTGCTCTTTCATTTGGTCACTCAAGAGATTATAGACTGGTAAAACAAGCTGCTTTACATTCCTTCAAGACTTAGCCTGAAGGCTGCTCTCCACAGCTACCACTAGGATAGCTTTCAATAAGGTTGTCTTTAACCTACCTACCATAAGAGTCGATTTGGACTGGTGCAAGGTGCCCACTATAATTAGTGGACAGCATATGCCAGGCCAACTTCTCACAGTGATGTTTCAGGGTTTAGGGCAGTGCAGTGGTGTTTGGGCAGTGTAGGTGGTCTTGCTGGGGGTGGTGTTTCAGGGTTTAGTGCAGTGGTGTTCGGGCAGTGTAGGGTGTCTTGCTGGGGGTGGTGTTTCAGGGTTTAGGGCAGTTCAATGGTGTTCGCGCAGTGTAGGGGTTCTTGCTGGGGCTGGTGTATCAGCGTTTAGGGCAGTGCAGTGGTGTTCGGGCAGTGTAGGGGTCTTGCTGGGGGTGATGTTTCAGGGTTTAGGGCAGTGCAGTGGTGTTCGGGCAGTGTAGGGGGTCGTGCTGGGGATGGTGTTTCAGGGTTTAGGGCAGTGCAGTGGTGTTCAGGCAGTGTAGGGGGTCGTGCTGGGGGTGGTGTTTCAGGGTTTAGGGCAGTGCAGTGGTGTTCGGGCAGTGTAGGGGGTCGTGCTGGGGGTGGTGTTTCAGGGTTTTGGGCAGAGCAGTGGTGTTAGGGCAGTGTAGGGGGTCATGCTGGGGGTGGTTTTTCAGTGTTTAGAGCAGTGCAGTGTTGTTCCGGCAGTGTCGGGGGTCTTGCTGGGGGTGCTGTTTCAGGGTTTAGGGCAGTGCAGTGGTGTTCGGGCAGTGTAGGGGTCGTGCTGGGGCTGGTGTTTCAGGGTTTTGGGCAGAGCAGTGGTGTTCGGGCAGTGTAGGGGGTCATGCTGGGGGTGGTGTTTCAGGGTTTAGGGCAGTGCAGTGTTCTTCGGGCAGTGTAGGGGTTCTTGCTGGGGGTGGTGTTTCAGGGTTTAGGGCAGTGGTGTTCGGGCAGTGTAGGGGGTCTTGCTGGGGGTGATGTTTCAGGGTTTATGGCAGTGCAGTGGTGTTCGGGCAGTGTAGAGGGTCTTGCTGGGGGTAGTGTTTCAGGGTTTAGGGCAGTGGTGTTCGTGCAGTGTAGGGGGTCTTGCTGGGGGTGGTGTTTCAGGGTTTAGGGCAGTGCAGTAGTGTTCGGGCAGTGTAGGGGGTCATGCAGGGGGTGGTGTTTCAGGGTTTAGGGCAGTGCAGTGGTGTTCGGGCAGTGTAGGGGGTCGTGCTCGGGGTGGTGTTTCAGGGTTTAAGGCAGTGCAGCGGTGTTCGGGCAGTGTAGTGGGTCGTACAGGGGGTGGTGTTTCAGGACTTAGGGCAGTGCAGTGGTGTTCGGGCAGTGTAGGGGGTCTTGCTGGGGGTGAAGTTTCAGGGTTAGGGCAGTGCAGTGGTGTTTGGGCAGTGTAGGGGGTCTTGCTGGGGGTAGTGTTTCAGGGTTTAGGGCAGTGCAGTGGTGTTCGTGCAATGTAGGGGGTCGTGCTGGGGATGGTGTTTCAGGGTTTAAGGCAGTGCAGTAGTTTCGGGCAGTGTAGGGGGTCGTGCAGGGGGTGGTGTTTCAGGGTTTAGGGCAGTGCAGTGGTGTTCGGGCAGTGTAGGGTGTCGTGATGGGGGTGGTGTTTCAGGGTTTAGGGCAGTGCAGTGGTGTTCGGGCAGTGTAGGGGGTCGTGCACAGGGTGGTGTTTCAGGGTTTAGGGCAGTGCAGTGGTGTTCAGGCAGTGTAGTAGGTCGTGCTGGGGCTGGTGTTTCAGGGTTTAGGGCAGTGCGGTGGTGTTTGGGCACTGTAGGGGGTCGTGCTGGGGCTGGTGTTTCAGGGTTTAGGGCAGTGCAGTTATGTTCGGGCAGTGTAGGGGGTCGTGCTGGGGCTGGTGTTTCATGGTTTAGATCAGTGCAGTGGTGTTCGGGCAGGGTAGGGGGTTGTGCTGGGGCTGGTGTTTCAGGGTTTAGGGCAGGACAGTGGTGTTTGGGCAGTGTAGGTGGTCGTGCTGGAGCTGGTGTTTGAGGGTTTAGGGCAGTGCAGTGGTGTTCGGGCAGTGTAGGGGTTCGTGCTGGGGCTGGTGTTTCAGGGTTTAGGGCAGTGCAGTGGTGCTCGGGCAGTGTAGGGGGTCGTGCTGGGGGTGGTGTTTCTGGGTTTAGGGTAGTACAGTGGTGTTCGGGCAGTGTAGGGGGTCGTGCTGGGGCTGGTGTTTCAGGGTTTAGGGTGTAGGAGAGTAGGATCTGCTTCACATGGGTACCCCCACTTTTTGCTGATGCTTCACTGTTTTTCGACATTAGTCTGGCTGGGGCCCTGCTATTCAGAACCCCAGCCTAGCT
>CAWUFW010026217.1:0-35715 GCA_963921515.1 Calotriton arnoldi | reverse complement strand
AGTTTGCCGCGCGACTGTCAGTCTCTGCAACAGCATTCTCCCCATGTTCATTGTGAACTTAGACTGCTGAACGGACCACTTAAATTCGGCAAAGGTAGGTCTCAACCAGAGCGCCTTTAATGGAACTGGTCCAGTAGCCGCGATAGGCCTAAAAAGTCAAAACGATAGGTCAGAGCACCGCAGAGCAAGAAGCCATTCTGATTGGCTGTCAACACCTTCAGTCCGCGGCTGCGCTCGGCAGCCATTCCAGACTGGCAAAACAGTCACAGGAAATCAGTTGCAAAGATGAAAATGGTCAGGTAAGAGAAACACCCTGACTTCAGGCCTGCTCACGGGTAAACAGAGTTTGTTCAAAGGCCCAAAGCACCTTTAGTAGTTAGCAACCGCCAAATTGCTTTTTAAATCGAGCTAATCTCCTCACGCTTGTTTGCCTTCGGTGGATTGTGTCCCGGGGCACACTCCTATCAGAGGCGCTGCCCCCGGGACTGCCGCCTGCTTAGCCAACATATGGTAGGCGGCGCCGCTTCCTCAGCAGCCTGATCAGTCATTTCAGGACTTTAAAAATAAGAGAGGGGGCTCTCACCTCTTCATGCTGCCCAAGGATCGCTACTTCTCCTGGTTACTTACATTTTAGGCGGAGCTCACGGCCTCTGGTCTTCAGCCTGCCACCTCCTCGGGCTCACCGGCTTGGGTCAGCCTGGGTGCCTCGCGGCCCCTCAGTCCCTCGGGACTGGCCATATGACTAAATGGTAAATATGTCTTCTCTCGCAGCCTCGGGACACCACCTCCGGCCCATCTCCAGAAACCAGTGGGGGCTCGGCCTCTCGGGATCATCATCTTCCTCAAATACCAATTTATTTAAATGCAAACCACAGACTTCAGCCTCGGACCAATCTCCCGGGCCAGCAATGATGATGAGATTATCTCTTCTGACATTCCACACACTTCAGGGCCGGCCTCTGCAACAGATCCAGCCCACCGACATTGTCGGCTTGCTATGCAGAAGGAGCACGGTCTCCGCCCCCGCCAAGAAACACTGTTTTCTAGCTTCTGGAGAGCAGAAACCCGAAGCAAGAATTGCTTGGGACAGCAGAGCTGCAGCACAGCTAGCCCCGCCCAAAGCAATGCCAGCCTCCAGGTAGGAGTCGCTGATCGTGGCATTGCTCTCGCTGTCCCCGCCACTTCTGTGTCCCTGGGGCCAGATGGCCCATGCAGGCCACTTTGTGGCATTTTACCTTTAAAATAGTTGCCCGGCCTGGTGAGTAGTCCCCGCTGGCAGCGGCCCAGGAGGCCATGCAGCCCTCTCCTGGGAATTTTGAAACAAGAAGTCGGGATGGGTCCCTGCCAGGTTCAGTATTAGGGACACGTCTCCTTCCCATTTTAAAATAAAAACATGTTGAGGCCTGTGATAGTCTCAGGATCAAAAAATAATTACAGAAGATCACACAGCTCCCTTAAAAAGCTACTAAAAGCTGGCATCCACCGAGGCCCGCTCTCTCTCCACCATCAGGTAATGGAGCTCATGCACTGGGATTAAGTCCTCATAGTTGATTCAGATCATCAGGTACTTCAATAATCTCTCACACAGTGGGATTACTGAGAGGTGGTTCAGCAGCCACGCCCTTACACTACTTGCAAACACTCTCTGAAGACTGCTATGGGGTAATGAGGTCCTTGTCTCTATGACCTCAGACACAAGTGGATTCTCATCCTCTCGAGCAGCAGTGCATCAGGAGCGCACCCCTTGCAGAGTGGTAAAAATAGGGGCGTGGATCTGACCTACCTCAGCAATCCAGGCTGCAGGGGCTTTACTGAGGTACCTGGTGGGTTAGCAGGCTCAGGGGATTAGATAGCAAGGACTTCATCCTCAATCAGTTGGTTGTGCCAGAGGTGCCTGCAGATACTGACAGCAAGGCTGGCCTTTGCCCACCTATCAAAGTACCCACGATTCGGGCATACCGGCGAGTAGCTGTTGGCCCTATACATTAAGGCAAAGCGGATCTATCCTCATCCAGAAACACTGTGGTATTATCGCCGCAGAGCGGCGGAGGGTCGGGCGCGGTTCGCCATGGTGAATTCAGCACGCCGCTGTGCGGGGACTTACCGGGGAGGGAAGGTTCTCAAGGTTAGTCCCGCGCCAACTACCCGTTACCCACTCAGTCCCACACACCGGGATTGCTGGGCAGGCCCGAGCACATTACTCCCTCTCCACCACCTACTTCCCGGCACAGCACTGGTTGGGGGATGAAGTCCATTTCCTGAGGACTTTGCGGTCAAGAAGCCCTTCTCCCGCTTCACAGCGAATTTTGAGTTGCTGGTTCAAGCCCAGCCCTTTCTCTCATCACTTCCTGCAACGACACAGCCAAAACAGCTACCTGTATCTGAACAGTCTTGCATCTGGCAGCTAGCTGTGTTCACAGTGCTGCAAATGCAAGTTTTACTCACGTTTTTGGAGCGGAGTGATGCAGATTGTAAGTGCAGTGAAGATGGTGGAGCAGCCAGGCAATGAAATTCCAGACAGAGCATGGCATTTAGCGCATGTGATTATGTGGTATGATTATGTGTTATGAGAGCAATTATGTGGCATGGTGTAGTCTCAGGCAATCTCAGGAAGGTCTCCGTCTGTGAGCTAACTACTTCAGTATATTAGGTAGAGCATCTCTGACTCAAGAGGCCACTGGAATTGGCGCATCCGTTTAATGATCACTTCTCGCAATATGATTTTGGCGCCAGCCACATAACTCATCTACGCCTGATCTGTCGATATCTGAACAAAAAGCCTTGTTCAACGCCAAAAACGCAGCCGCGTCCTTTGTAAACCTGAATGGTCACTCCGCCACTATATTAAACGGTGTTACCGCACTCCGCTTTCATCTTCTTCTACTTCTGCCGTTTCCCACCTTCTCTGCACTTCTTCAGACCTAATCCTTCACATCCTCCTGGTTTCACCTCTTTCGTCTTCTTCGCAATCGTCAGTTCATTTCCGGCACTACTCTCGCATCCTTGCGATTCTCCGTCTTCTTCTCTTCCAGATCTTCTACCTTCATCTTTCTGCTCCTCTTTCTGTATTCTCTGTCCTTCTTTCAGACTTCACTTCTTTGTTTCTTCTGCACCTCTGTTTATACCTCTCTTACCCTTCTTTCTCTCACATCTTCCCCCAGACAATTGTTGCGCCTTCTACCTCACCACTCCTGCATCTTTGCTTTGATCTTCTCTGTTCCTTCTTCTACTACATTTCTTCGGGTTACTTCTGTTCTCCAAGTTTCTTCGCACCCTCTGTTTTCCTCATCCTCCTTCTCTTCTGTATTCCTCTGTTGCTTCTCTCGGCCCCGCACCTTCTCTTGTCCGCCTTCTTTCCTTTCGGCACCCTCTGTTGCTTCTGCACCTTCTACTTTGCACTCCTCACGGCCCACCACTTCTGCACCTTCTGTGCCAGAGAGTCTTTCGTGGCGTTCCTGCTTGAGTCTGGATACTCAATCTCACCGTGCTTCTTTCACCTCTTCCGTTCTTCTGCACCCCTGCCTTCACTTTCATACCTTCCCTCTCTCTTCAATTTTCCACCACTACATCTCCCCTCAGACAAATTGCTGCATTTTTCTGTACTCTTCTGTCTTCATTTTCTCTTTCGCATCTCTGTTGCTTCACTGATATCTTCTGTGTCTTCATCTGAGACTGATCTTGCACCTCCTTTCATCTTTCCTCATTCTTCTTTCTATTCTTAATAGCTTTCAGGCCTCTATTTCTTCCATTTTCTCTGAGTTTTAGACTTTCATTGCTTTCGCATCTGCTCACGCTTCTTTCTGCTTCAGCTTTCACCACCTTCCACTTGTTCTTTCTAGACCTCTGGCATTTTCGCAATCTTCTGCTTATGACTCTGTTTTCTTCACTGATTTGGTGGGCTTCTTCATATTTATTTTCTTGAGTTTTCTTACTTTCTTGTTTCATTCTCCTCTGATTTTCACCACTTGGATATCTTCTGACTTTTCCTTTTAATTTTCACATTTTCTATACTTTCATTTTTCTTCTGACCATCTTCTTTCTATTATAGATCTTCTGGGATGTTTTCTTTCACATCATTTTCTTCTCCTCTTCTTTCTGATACTTCCGCATTTTCAGTAATCTTCTCTTTATTTTCAGATAATCTTCATATCTCTCTTTCGTCCATCACTTTCTTTACTGTATCTTCGCACTGAGCCTGCTTGCCTCACCTTTCAAGCTTCTTTCTGCACACTGCTTCTTTCATTCTCAGTTCCTTCTCTTCTGGGCTTCCTTCTGCACCTCTCTGCACCTCTTCCTTTCTGCATACTAACATTTTTCTGTACTTTGATCTCTTTATCTCGCTTTCATATCCTGGATGTTTTTCTGCACTCCTTGTCGCCTTTTCTGCTACCTTTCAGTTTTCATGCCCACTTTCCTTCTTTTTAATTTCTTATTGATCTTCTCTTCAACTTTCTGTCTTCACACTGCATATTTCTGTACTTCTGCCTCTCTTCATCCTCTTCCTCTTGTTTCAAGATTTTCTGTATTCTCTCTCTCTTCACCCCTCTTCCTTTCACTTCGTCAGGCTCTTCTTCGATAATCTCTGCCAATGTACTTCACCTGTCTCCTCTTTGCATTCACAATTCCTCTCTTCAGCTTTCTGCACCACATGTTTTTCTGCACTATATATTTATATTCTCTTTCTTTGAGACTCTCTCGTTCCTTCTTACTCTTCTTTCTTTCTGCACCCACCTTCGTTCTGCTTGAGATATCTCTGCTGCTTTCTGGCACTCTGATCTCTTCACCTCTCATCCTCTCTGGCCTCTGTTGTTTCACGTCTCTGATTCAGATCTTCTGTCCCTTCACTCTCTGCAGATGTTGTCTGGTAGAGGCTGTCCACAGTACACTCGGCACCAGTCCAAACAACCATTTGGGAGCATAGAAGACAACCCACTGAGCCATCCCATGGTACTATGGAGCAGCAGCCTCTTGAGCGAACGTAGCAGCCTTTACCAGGCCTGACCTTATGATCAAATGAAAAAGAAAGATCACCATATTCAAATACATGCATTTGTTGTTAAACAGCCACTTCCAGTCTCATGAGGTTAGAGTTCGAAGGCTGGGCCAGGCCATTAAACGCCAGTAATACACAAATGATACGCCTAGTCTAGGTATCAAACCATATACCAATAAAAGTGGTAGCACCACCATCGAATCCAGACATCTCAGCCCAGCCTCCAGAGTGCTTATGAACCACCCGTGCAAGATCACAGGACCCACGAGACGGCGCAAAGGTAAGACAATCATGACGCTGGTCCCATAGAGCAGTCGACCGGGAGCGGTCAGAGCAAAAGCGACAAAGAGACCAGACAAAATCCTCTTCCGGGACTCTTGAAGAAGTTCTACCACCGGGAAGACTGGAGCACTCATGTGCGGCCACCAGGCAGCCGGCGCAGCAAGTGTTCTCTGCCTCCTCAATGGCATTCGTTGCAAAAAGTGCTGCCGACGTCAAGAGAAAATGTGGTGATCCACCGGATCACCAACTGAGCAGAGTGAGCCTGTCAGCCGCGACCAGAAGGCGATGGTCGCGATGGTTTTAGCTCAGTGCGCTGATCGTTGTCTCGATTCAGTCACTCCAGTGTCCAGGAGTTGTCGCGTCCGCTAGATTCGGCTGGTACACGCCTGGTCGAGCGGGCGGTTCGGGCCACCGGATTCAACACCTTGGCAACGGCAAGTGAGCCAGACCGGCCGATGGTGAGACTGTTAAAGGTCCGTGGAACTGGTCTGTTTGTAAGCGGCAGGCCTGCCAGGATGCTGGGGCAAGAAAAGGATTGGCCTCGCAGGGCTGGCTAGCTGCCGGGTTACTTGGTCAGCGAGTTTCCAGAGGACGTTGATCGGGAGCTGGCTTGTCACCAAGGGAAGGGGGTGATCTTCTCGGTGCAGGCGGTGCCGGGAGGCTAGTTACCGCCCAGCACTCCACTTGGGATATCTCCAGACATTCACTGTAAATGCTTGGTGCCCAGGCCACGGAACCCAAGTCACCAACAGTGTTATAGTCTCGTTGGCTGTGACAAATCTCGAAAGTCTGAACGCCACCTCTGGTGATGCTGATGATTTCTGTTCAACGGAGTTTCAGAAATGCGACCAGACAGGATGTTTCTGGTGCCCGGCCAAGTGGAGTCACCTCACCCAAGGGAGATCTTCAGTCTCATCTGTCAAAGTCGAATGTCCAGGACGACTCAGAGCCTCGTCCAGGCATGTAATCTGTAATCCCAGCAGTCTGGCTCCTACCTCATTCTGAGCAAATAGGCTTGACTCCACTCCATGGGTGCGGGTCAGAGGGGTATTACACCCCTTCAGCCGCCAACAAGCCTGATCCGCCTGGCAGCGCACAGGTGACTTGCGTACCGCCGCGCTTCAGCCTCAACAGCCAATCCTGCCCGAGTGGCCCCACATTCCCCGGGGATGTGAAACCTATTAATCCAGGTCTCCATTTCGGCCTGCAGGAGCCGACTTGTCTGTGGCAGCAGCTATCCATTTTGTGATATTGTATTCCGAAAGGTTGTCGTGACTCCGCACATAACCTCCTCTAGAGCAGGGTGAATGCTGACGTGCCGCCAGGATCGGCGGTAGCACTCCAAGATGCTCTGATCACCGTTCCATCCCACATGCTTAGGCAGCCATTCCAGTTAGCATTTGTCAATGCAGGATATAATGCGCTAAGTTATATATGGTCAGCCACCTCATAAACAGCATCAGAGACTGGTCTCGCTTCCTAACGCCGCAGAGGTTCTGCCTCATGAAGACTCAGCTAGAAACTGCACCCTGCCTTGTAGATTGATACGCCTGCCTATGAGCGCGACTCCAGGTCCATCTGCGTATGCATTCGCGATATGCGGGCAACCCATATCACAGCAAGTGGGCGCATGCTACCACCTGGCACTCCAGGCTGCAGTAGCAGACCCAGGGCCAGCTTGATGGCCTTCCGTGCGTGCATAATACATGCCGCAGCCTCCCGGCAGGCTTCTGAGGCAATCTGATGCCCTGGCAGTATACCATAGTACCAGGACTTGTGCGCGCACTCCAGATCTCCAATCAGCGATGCGCCTACAAGCACATGGAAACTCATTTTAGAGAGAAAGCAGATAGATCAGCCCCTGAAATATAGTGTGATCCCAGTCCAACTGTCATAAACCAGCGAAACACCATGTGGCAGGCAACCATATAGTCAGATTCTCCACCTCCCACCTCTTCAACAAAGGAGATAAGGCTGGCCTGGCCAGTTGAGCCTCATTGACTAAGCGGTCATATAAGTGAAGCACCCGCACCAGCATGGTTGCCCCCTGCCTATGGTTCACTCAAGCACCCACTCCCAAGCGGGTCTCACTACAGGGGAATCACTACCTCGCGGTGCCTAGGTAGCAGTACAGGCTGGTGAGGTGTTCGAGCAGAGAGGCCCTAGAATGCTGGCCTCAGCCTCCTCAGATCACCGGTCACCAGTGCACTGCCTGCATTGCACGTGAGCCGCACTTCAGCTCTGGGCACGATCCGGCCGCCGGGATCGTACTGGATGCGGACAGGGTTTGAACCCTTGGCCCAGGTCCAGTTGCCCTGCTCACCAGAGTCCTTCTGGGGAGGTCCCTTACATAGAGGCATGTGGGATCCCTCAGTGCAGTAGTGAGTTACCTGGCCAGGGCTACATCAAGTGCCCTGATCTGCTGATGCATCGGCGGCCTGGAGGTCCACTGATCTCCCTGACTCCGCAGTCCGGGCTGACTGAGGCAGGGCAGAGAGTGGCAGGTTACCTGACAGTTGTCACTCCACGCCGAATCAGGTGTCCAGCCCGACCACCTCCGGGGCAGTTCCTTCACTAGGTAGGTCAGTCTCCATGAGCCGCGACTCCTACGTCCGGGGAAGAAGACTTTCTTCAACCCTGTGCCTCTTGGGAGGCCATTCTTCAGGCCCATCTCCAAATTTGGTTGGCCATCACAGTCCCCACTGCTTACAGGACGCCCAGCATCTCTAAGATGTGGCTCTGGCGTTCAACTTCAGCTCCAGGCTGAAATTCTCCAGATCATTGTCTCATGCATATCTGCTGGTAGGGTCGGGACACGCCTTTAGCCTGCGACTCCTCCCAGCCGAGATTGACTATGGCCATGGGGTGATCTGTTCTGACTACCATCAATGTTGGTCACCTGGTATTTAAACTCAGGTAAAGCTGGCGAGGGGACTAGTTTCTGCCACTATGGTGACACTAGCCTCCCGTGTCCCTAAATGCCACAGCTTCTGACCACTACATTGGCTGCTCTTACTCCAGTTCGCTAGGACGCCATGGTACAATGGTGGCAAGTCTCTATACCACCATCAGAGGTCAGAGGAGCTGAGGGTCCAACACTAGGGTCTCCACCTTCATCCCTTGCAAACACCTGACTCTTTGCATACTTATCTACGATTCACTGGTATACCGGTGAGGCGGTAGCAGCTGTGAGGAACATCTTTGACTGTCATCTCGGGCACCGGGATCAGTTTCCAGGCCCAGTGTTTCGCTACAGATCATGGCACATGGCCTCTCGGTGAGAGGAAGGAGCTTGGGACCCACCCCTGAAGCCAGACGTTTGGGGCCTGCAGTGGACTCCATCCCGATGTACCTCACCTTCTGGGACTTCAGTAGAATCTCTCTGGTCACCACCCTGATTCTGCTTATCTGATCTGACCATTTGTCTGTCTTCTCCCAGCTCTGGGAGAGGCCAGATCGAGTCCACCAGGCTACTGGCGCAAAAAGCTGGTTTCTTGACAACATCGCCAGGGTTCGCCCTCACAACAACTGCACAATCCCAAAGTTCATGCACTTGCCGCTGCCACGTACCACCCTCCAGCCTAGAAGCAATAATCTACAAAAACAACTCCAGTCTCAGATCCTGAGCTTTGGCGAGCCGCCGAACTTCACCATACTGTCTCAGTGGTTAGCCAAGGCCACACCTCGTCAGGAAGCACCTTCAAGACTGCCTGTCAGCAGCCTCCTTCAGCAGTGAGGAGCTTGTCTCAGCCTGTCTGCAAAGGAGAGCCAATGACCATTGCTGCCCACTGCCCTCCCGGGGGACCTTCCGGATCCTTACAGGCCTCCTTCCAGCGCAGCCACCACCTGTGGACGTCAACCTCCGGTAGGGAGTGACACAGCTTGTCAGGTTCTCATGGTCATAAGACTTTCCCCCGTCTCTGTGATATTGCCACCACGGGATTCCAGTCTCCAATCCTCTCTGTCTAAGGGATTCGCCACTTCATAGTCAATGTTTTCTGATTCTCCAGCCGAGCCTCCTCTGGCTACTGGACTCAGCCTGGCTCTCTCCTCACGCGCAGAGGTGATTCCCTCCCTGCGAGATGAGACAGAGCTCCTGGTAGTGAAGTGCCAGAGCGGTTAGACTTTCTGATCAGATCTTCTCAAGCAAATACTCTGGTCCTTCCCGTGGTTAGAGCAGGGCATCATCTGATCAACCTCATCATCATCCACAGGAGGGACAAGCCTTCCAGGTCAGGTCGCTGTTACCCCGTCGCTTCAGGGGGCCAAAGTACTGGTACTTCCGGCCCGCCTTCGTCACCAGTTCCTACGTCCTCGCCAGGTTTACAGCGTCAGCGGCCATCACTTCGAGGTGTTGCGGTAAAGCTTGCCTGTTCCAGTTTTTCTCAAGCTACATGTTACTCTTCACCCAAGACGGGAGCGCAGGCGGAGTTCACGGCTTCCCGCGCGACATTTGATCCCGCCCCGCCACACTCAGTGCAGTGGTGGCGCACTGGCACCCAATTTCCAGCGCGGCCTACCAACCTCCCGGACAGGCAGCGGCCGCTGTCTCAACACAACCCCGCCTCAGCAGAACTGGCCGTATTCCAGCTTCAAATATACAGCCTGGTGTCTTTCAGGCCTCAGCTGATCAATTCACCGAGATTATCCGGTAAAACAAGGAGCAGCTGGAATCCCACGCCAGTGACCACGAAGCCGCCCCGGTATATGCGCCGTCCACTGGTTCATAGCGGGCTATCTTGGGTACCAGTCCAAACAACTCGTTAACATACTCTTATTGAAAGTTATTCCCAGTGGTAGCTATGTTTTCAGGCTGTTCTCAGAAGGAATAGTAGCTTCTGCCTTACCAGTTCATACCCTTCTGGAGTGATCAAATGAAAGAGTTACTCACACCAGGTACATTCAAAATAGTATGTATTTATTGCTAAATACACTTCAGTCTCATGAGGCCAGAGCCGGCGGTTATTGCCAAGGCCACAAATCACGCGTTAGCATTAAATACAGCTTAGCTCAAGCGCACCAAACCATACAATTAACAAAGTGGTACAAGATCACCACCCACCGAATCCGTCGTTCAGCGCTTGACCATGCGCCACTACAGTGACACAGGGGCATCGCGTATGTAAATATATCAACACATTAATCAAGCAATTTCCATGGAGCAGTTGGGATCGAAACAGAGAAAGGACACTGCTGACTGTGATGTTCCTGAGACCTAGACTTGAAGATCTCTTGCGGGAAGCTGTCGAGTACCGCAGCCTCACTGTGAGCCGGCGCATGTGAGTGCTCGGTCGTGGGATTGTCGCCCGGGTCGGCGATCATGGGCTGGCTACCGGGCTATAGTGCGTCCGGTGATTCAAAGAGGGATCGGAGTTCCTGAAGAACCTGAAAGCAGTGACAGGTCTGCCACCAGCCAGCGATCAGAAGGCGCATGACAGATGCTCATCGAGCACGAGTGCTTTCGAGCGCTGACTTCAGTACATCCCAGGTTCAGAGGCGTTGTCGGCACTGGTAGATCGGCCGGCACAATAACGCCTGTCGAGCGCTGAGGTGCGGCTGGTCATTCAATATGGTTTCAAGAACCGGTGAAGATGTAGATACTCCATGGTGGCAGACCAAAGCAAGGTCTGTACCACTCCAGCGCAGGGTGAGGTAGGCCTGGAGCAACCAGGATGCCAAGTAAGAAAAGGATTACGCTGCGGCTGGCCAGCTGCGGGCTACGACGCCGGTGATCGTTGACGTGAGCCGGCTTCATGACACTTCAGGAGCGGGGGTCAGAGATCCGGCAGGTAGGTTGAGGCGGCTCAAAGCTACCCAATTTCCCAGCAGCCCGCAGACGATTTATCTCAGGCAAATGTCATGTCCAGGTCGTGTCCAGTCACCACGATATTAAAATTCAAAGCTTCGCTGGGACTCAGGTAGTTCGCCCATCTTCCAGATGCGATGATTCTGGCAACCGACGGGAGCCTTCAGAAATGCTTTTAACCAGCACAGATGCTTCTGGCTGCCAGCTAGGAGTCACTCCTGATCTCAAGGGAGATCGCCAATCTTGTCAGAGCTGCCGAAGGTCCAGGATTCAGCTCAGAGTTTCGTCCAGGTATAATCTAAAAATCCTAAGTGATCTCCTGGTCTCTACTTTGTTCTAAAAGTCAGGGCTGATCGCTCTGTATCTCACCTACAGGTCAGGTGGTTACATTTTCTTGTCTGTTTTACTGTAGCTGCAGCCTCCGATCCGCTTGAACTGCAGCGCATAGACAAATGCCGCCAGCAGACTTCAGCACCTCGAAGGCTTCAGCTCACAACACACATTATCCAACAGAGGCGAAATCCACGTCCAGTTCTTCACTGAGTTCTCGCCCAGCAGCCGGAAATCAGACTGCACTGCAGGAAGACCATTTGTGATTACCACTGGTGCCTGACTGCCAGACTAACATGTCTTCCTCTAGAAGGGTGAATGCCACTCACACTCTCCGGCCAGACTGGGCGGCAGCATTCAGCATTTGACACCAAACACGATACGTTTGAGTGCAGCCATTCCAAAGCTCAAGATTTCCACGCAGGATATAATGCCGCCTAAGAAGGGAGTCAGGCTCACATTAAACGCTATCAGAGATTAACTCCAGAGTCCCAACATGCAGGGGCACTCTGGCTTCGTAAGACCGGGAGTGGCCTGCCTTAGAGCACCAGAATATTCAGGCATGGTTTCGTGATTATGCAGGTAACTCCATATCTACAGCAAGGGGTGCATGCATCTCACCCAGGCCGCAGTGTCTGCCTGATTGCCTTCCAGGCGGCATAATACATGCTGCAGCCCCGCAAAAGCCTCCCGAGGCAGCCTATGCCTGGCACATGGCACCATGGCGGTTCAGATCCCATAGCGACTCCGCACAAGTGGTTACGGAAACCATCTTAGAGATGCTGTGTCAGACGGCAGTCCTGAATGCTGCGATCCCGTCATAAACAGCACCACGTGGGAGACAACCATATAGTCGCATCAATCTCCTACACTCTCTCTCCTTTCTGTGCCTCCTCTGACTCTTCTGTTCCCGTTCCTTTCCAGAGACCCTCTGTCTTCTTTCGCAACTCTCAGCTCTCTTTCTGCACCTTCCTGTTTTCTCCTTCATCTCTGTTCTCTTGACACCCATGTCTGATTTTCCTCTCTTCCTCTCTCCCGCACCTCCGCCTCTTCCCGCACCCTCCGGTCCTTCAGCACTTTCTAGCCTTTCTCTAACTTCCTCTGCTTTCTCTGCAATTTCTGTTTCTTCTGCATCTCTGCTCTTCTACTCGCATTAACTTTCGGTCCCCTCTTTCTGACTGTCGTTTTTCTGCAATTTTCACCACTTCTGAGGTCTCTTCTGCCTTCCAGTTCCTTCTGATTTTCTGCTTTAGTACTTCTAGTTTTCTGACTTTCTTTGATTTTCTTTTCTGCCTTCTTGCCTTCTTTTTTCCTTTCTGTTCTTTCTTTCTTTATGCTTATTTTTGTTATTTCATGTTTTTCTAGAGTTTCAGTTCTTTCACTTTCTATTTCCAGATCTTTCCTGTTCTTTCTTATTCTTTTGCTCTTTCTGCACGAGGGGTACAGAAAGAAGCATGATACGTGCAGAAAGAAACAAAAGAAGTGCAGAAAGAAAGAACAGAGGTGCAGAAAGGGGCCACAGGGGTGCAGAAAGAGGGAAGAGGGGTGGAGAAAGAGGCAAGGGGCTGCAGAAAGAAGCATGAGAGCTGAAGAAAGCAAAAATAAACGCAGAAAGAAGGAACAGAGGTGCAGAAAGAGGCAAGAGGGGTGCAGAAAGAGGCAAAAGGGGTGCAGAAAGAGGCTAGAGGTGCACAAAGAAACAAAAGAAGTGCAGAAAGAAGGAACAGAGGTGCAGAAAGAGGCAAGAGGGGTGCAGAAATAAACAAAAGAAGTACAGAAAGAAGCAACAGAGGTGCAGAAAGAGGCAAGAGGACTGCAGAAAGAGGGACGAGGGGTGCAGAAAGAGGCACGAGGGGTACAGAAAGAAGCAAGAGAGATGCAGAAAGAAGCAAGAGAATTGCAGAAAGAAGCAAGAGAGTTGCAGAAAGAAACAAAAGAAGTGCAGAAAGAAGGAACAGAGGTGCAGAAAAAGGCAAGAGGGGTGCAGAAAGAGGGAAGAGGGGTGTGAAATAGGCACGAGGTGTGCAGAAAGAAGGAACAGAGGTGGAGAAAGAAGCAAGAGAATTGCAGAAAGAAGCAAGAGAGTTGCAGAAAGAAACAAAAGAAGTGCAGAAAAAAGGAACAGAGGTGTAGAAAGAGTCAAGAGGGGTACAGAAAGAGGGAAGAGGGTGTAGGAAGGTGGAATCTGACTATATGGTTGCCCCCACTTTTTTTATGGTGTTTTGCTTGTTTATGACTTAGTTGGACTGGGATCCTGCTATTCAGGGCCCCAGTCTATTTGCTTTCTCTCTAAAATGGTTTCCATGTGCCTTAGGCACATCACTGATTGGGATCTGGAGTGCCCTTATAAGTCCCTAGTATATGGTATACTATGTACCAAGGGCATAGGTACCTCAGAGGCCTGCCAGGGGCTGCAGCATGTATTATGCCACCCCTGGAAGGCCATCCAAACTGACACCACAGGTCTGCTACTGCAGCCTGGGTAAGGTGGTGCATGCACCTCTTACTGTGATATAGGTTACCTATATCACGAAATACATACACACATATAAACCTATAAGTCACTCCTAAGGCAGGCCTTATCAATCCTAAAGGCAGAGTGCATGGTTCCTATGTGAGAGGGTGCCCCTGCATGAGCAGGGCCCCTCTGCAGCGTTCGGAGACCATCTCTGATGCTGTTTGTAGTGCAGCCTGACCATATACTCTAAGCGCATTATATCCTCGCGGTAAAATGCTAACTTTGGAATGGCTGCACCTAAACATGTCGTGTTTGGTGTCAAACATCTTGGAATACTACCCCCCCGCCAATCCTGGCAGTGGGGGTAGCATTCCACCCTTCTAGAGGGAAAGACATGTTAACTCTGACGAGTCAGGTAACTTCTTTCCAGAGCCCTGGCATCACAAAATGGATGCTGCTGCCACAGACACGAGTCTGGCCTCCGGCTGCTGGACGAAACTCCGGCAGGGGAGGCCTGGACAACAGGTTTCCTGTCCCAGGGAGGTGTGACCACCTCCCCAGACAGGATAATGTGTATTGGGGCTGGGCGGGAGCACTTTCGGGTGCTTTGAAGTCCTGCACTGGGGGCACATTTGGTGTCCCTAGTGCATACCCCAGTTCAAACCGGATCAGGGGCTTGCAGCCCCTGCTTTGGTGCGAACTGGACAAAGGGAAAGGGGTGTAGCCACCCCTCTGCCCTGACCCACCCATAGGTGGGGCCACAGAGTAGTCCAACCCCTATTTTTAGAATAAAGGTAGGAACCCAGTCCTTAGGACTTTAGATTATACCTGGACGAAACTCTGAAACTGAATCCTGGACCTTCGACGCTCTACGACAAGATTAGAGGACTGAAGAATCTCCCTTGGGGTCAAGGAGTGACTCCCCTGCTTGGCAGGCACCAAAGAAGCATCTGTCCGGTTCGCATTTCTGAAGCTCCTGTCGGACGCCGAAGTCATCGCATCACCAGAGGTGGATTCTCAGACTTCCCGAGGCTACCCTGAGTCCCCAGCAAAGCTGAGGCCCGTGGCTATCGTGGGTGACTTGAGACCGTGACCCCTGGACACTGAGCACATTTGCAAGTGCATCATCTTCTGGGTCTCCCAAGAAGTCGTGCTTTGGGCTCCGAGTAGCCCTAGCCTCCAGCACCACCTGCACCGAAGATCACTGGCCCCCACTCCACGAGTGTCCTGTAAGCCAGCTCCACGTGCGGCGTCACGAGGCTCCTTTCGCGGTCGCTAGCCCGTTGGCTAGTAGCCCTTAACGAAGGCCAATCCTTTTCTTACTTGGCATCCTGGTTGCTCCAGGCCTGCCCTCACTTACCCTCGCTGGGTGAGTTCCACAGACCTTGCTGGTCTGCACCATCGACGATCTACATCTTCACCGAGACTTGCCGTTGCCAAGGCTTGTTGGGTCCAATCCGGTCGCCGACACCTCAGCACTCGACAGACATTGTGTACCAGCCCGAATCCTGCTCCTGGTCACCGACAACGCCTCCTGGACCTCGTGGCTGAAGAGTCAAGACAACCGTCAACGCACCTGAAGCACTCGACATCGGTGGGCATCTGTCCATCGCCTTCCTGGTCACTGGCTAGTGACCCAGACTCTGTCCCCTCTGCTTTCAGGTTCTTCAGAACTCCGATCCACTCTTGGATCCACCCGGACACTTTTCTCTTGGCCGCCAGCAGCACTTTGCAGCAGATCGCCATTCGAATCGACGACGAAACCCGACCCCGAAAGGCACCTATGCACCCGGCTTCCCTGGGTGAGGTAACACGAGTACTCCGGTGCTCCCGTGGGTAGAGACTCTTCAAAGTCCTAGATCTCAAAGGGTTTTGTCCTAGTCCTCTTTTAAGTGTCCCTTTTCTCTATTTTCCCGATCCCAACTTTCTCCATAGAAGTTAACGGCGTATCGCGGTTGTGTATTTACACTGCACGCTGTCTCCCGTGGGTCCCCTGTGTCACTACCTTGGGTGGTTCCTTGTGGTCCAAGCACTTCTAGAGGCTCTAGGCCTAGTGTCTAGTTCAGTCGTGGTTCGCATACCACTTTATTGGTATATGGTTTGGTACGCCCCTAGGGCCCAAACGTGTATTTGTGCTATTACTGTGATTTAATAACTTATAACTTATGTATTTCGAACTCTAGCCTCATAAAGAGACTAGAGGGGTGTGTTTAGCAATAAATACATATATTTTGAATATATACCTGGTGTGGTGCTCTTTCATTTGGTCACTCAAGAGATTATAGACTGGTAAAACAAGCTGCTTTACATTCCTTCAAGACTTAGCCTGAAGGCTGCTCTCCATAGCTACCACTAGGATAGCTTTCAATAAAGGTTGTCTTTAACCTATCTCCAATAAGGGGTTGTTTGGACTGGTGCAAGGTGCCCACTATAATTAGTGGACAGCATATACCAGGCCAACTTCTCACATTGGTGTGCAGCGTGTGGGATTCCAGCTTGCTATTGTTTTACCAGATAATCTCAATTGAATTGATCAACTGAAAACCACTAAAGGTACCTAAGGTACATATAATTTAAGCTTAGAATACAGTAAGTTCTACTGAACTTAGAGTTGTGTGTTAAGGGATAGCACAACCCTTTCTACAACTCAAGAGAGTTTAGTAGGCCACACTAGAGTAGGTAGTGCATACACCACACCACACTAGTAATGTCTTTAAGGGCAGGATCCAAATAATCCTTGCAGGAAGCCATTGAGCTTCCACCCTCCAAGTATGATACACTCCCATTCTTGGAATTGAGAGCTTTATGTAACTTGAGAAAAATAAGGACAGGCCAAAGCCCCACCACCCAACACCTCAAGGAGTTGTTGGTGGCTTATGACCTTAGTAAGCCTGTAGGGACTGAAGGGGTAGGAGCTGAGGGTGGGGCAGACGAAGAGGACGAGGCCAGGGGTACCAGTACCCCCAGCCCCCTCTGAAACTGGCCAGGAGGGTGACAATGACCCTGGCCTGGAAAACCCAATCCCTCCTGTGGATGATGATGAGGATGATCAAGATGATGCCCTCTTTGTCCCCCCAGGAAGGATTAAGAGTGTGCCCAGGAAGTCTAGATATCCTTCTCAGGATTCTAACCACTCTGGCACCTCTATAGGGAGCTCTGTCTCCTCTCACAGGAGGGAATCCTCTCATGAGAGGAGAACCAGACTGGTCCAGTATGAGGAAACTCAGCTGGAGATCAGAAAAAGCAATTGGCTTTAGATAGGGAATCCCTAGATCTCCTTAGAGAGAGAAGAAAGTTGGGACTAGAGTCCCATGGTGGCAGCCATGTCCCTAGAGACAGGGAAAGGTCTTATGACCATAGAAACCTAAACAAGATTGTCCCTCCCTACCAGAGTGATGACATCCACAAATGAATAACTGCACTGGAGAGGGCCTGTAAAGTTCAGAAGGTCCCCCAGAGGCAGTGGGCAGCAATCTTGTGGCTCTCCTTTGCAGACAAAGGTAGAGACAAGCTCCTCACTGTAAGAGAAGAGGATGCTGACAATTACACAGTCTTGAAGAGTGCTCTGATAGATGGGTTTGGCCTAACCACTGAACAGTATAGGTTGAAGTTCAGAGACACCCAAAAGCTCAGACTCAAGACTGGGTTGATTTTGTAGATTGTGCTACAAAGGCTCTGGAAGGGTGGATACATGGCAACAAAGTGCATGACTTTTTAGGATTGTACAATTTGATTATGAGGGAGCAGATCCTTAATAATTGTCAAAACCAGCTTTTGCACCAGTATCTGGTGGACTCTGATCTGACCTCTCCCCAAGAATTGGGAAAGAAGGCAGACAAATGGGTCAGAACCAGAGTAAAAACTAGAAATCAGGGTGGTGACCAGAAGAAAGATTCTACTAAGTCCCAAGAGAAAGGTGGGGATAAATCTAAGGATAAGTCCCCTACAGGGCCCCAAAATTCCTCTTCTGGGGGTGGGTCCCAAACTCCTTCCTCTCCTGAAAAGAAACCCTATTGCCATGTCTGTAAAAAGCCTGGGCACTGGAAAACTGATCCCAGTTGCCCCAGGATTGGCAATAAAGAAAATGTTCCTCCCACAACTACTACCACCCCTCCTGGTACTACCAGTAGTAATCCTCCAGTTGGGGGTAGTGCACCCAAAAAGTTAGGTGCTTTTGCAAGAGGAACAGAGGTGGGCCCTAGTTTAGACAGGGACCCCTCAACAGACTCCTCTGACTCTGATGGTGGTATAGGATTTGCCACCTTTACCATGGGTCCCATAGCATTGGGCAGGTACAGATTGGAGCCAATAATTAATGGTCAGAAAGCTGTGGCATTTAGGGACACAGGGGCTAGTGTCACCATGGTGGCAGGGAAACTAGTCCCCCTCACCAGCTTTTACCTGAGTTTAAATACCAGGTGACCAACATTGATGGTGTCAGAACAGATCACCCCATGGCCATAGTCAATCTCAGCTGGGAGGGGTCACAGGCCCAAAGAGAGTGGCAGTGTCCCCATCCCTACCTGTAGATTGCCTGATGGGCAATGATCTGGAAATTTCAGCCTGGGCTGAAGTTGAACACCAAACCCATCTTAGGATGCTGGGCGTCCCTGTAAAGGTTAGTGGGGCTGTAATGGCCACAGCCCCAGCCCAAGAATTTGGAGAGATGGAGCCTGAAAGAATGGCCCACTCTCCCCCAAAAGAGAGCACAAGGGTTGAAGAAAAGTCTTCTTCCCTCCAGACAGTAGGTAAGGGTCAGCCTCCTCAGGGAACTGACCCTACCCCTAGTGAAGGACCTGCCCCAGAGGTAGTCAGGCCTGGCCTGGCCACACCCCTGATGGCAGAGGACCCTTCCAAGGTAACCTGCCCCCCTCTACCCTGCTTCAGTCAGCCCAGGGCTGCAGAGGTCAGGGAGGTCAGTGGACCCCCCAGGGCCCCCTGTCCAGAGGAAGCCCCCCATCAGCAGATTAGGGGCACCCAGTCTAGTAGCCCTAGCCAGGTGAAAATTCCTCTACACACTGAGGGATCCCCCATACCTTTATGTAGGGACCTCCCCCAGAAGGACCCTGGTAGGCAAGGGCAAACCTGGGACCAGAAGGTTCCAAACCTGCCATGTCCCTCCAGTAGTCCATCCAAAGGGACCCAACCCCCAGCTGTAGGCAGCCAAAGGTTGACCCTTAGAGCAAAGTGCAACTCAGTCATGGAAAGACAGGCATACATGGTGACCAGTGATCTGAGGAAGCTGAGGCCAACATTCCTAGGGCCTCACTTCTCTACTCAGACACCTCACCAGCCTTGTACTTTACCTAAGCACACCACAGGTAGTGATTCCCCATGGTGGAGACCCTCTCATACCCTTAGGGTGAGGGATTGCTTAGTGGACCATAAGACAGGGGGCAACCATGCTAGTGCAGGTGCTTCCTTATATGACCACTTAGTCAATGAAGGCTCAACTGGCCAAGGTTAGCCTTATCTCCTTTCGTTTGGGGGGTTATGTAGGAAGGTGGAATCTGACTATATGGTTGCCCCCACTTTTTTATGGTGTTTTGCTGGTTTATGACTTAGTTGGACTGGGATCCTGCTATTCAGGGCCCCAGTCTATCTGCTTTCTCTCTAAAATGGTTTCCATGTGCCTTAGGCACATCACTGATTAGGATCTGGAGTGCCCTTATAAGTCCCTAGTATATGGTATACTATGTACCAAGGGCATAGGTACCTCAGAGGCCTGCCAGGGGCTGCAGCATGTATTATGCCACCCCTGGAAGGCCATCCAAACTGACACCACAGGTCTGCTACTGCAGCCTGGGTAAGGTGGTGCATGCACTCCTTACTGTGATATAGGTTACCTATATCACGAAATACATACACACAGATAAACCTATAAGTCACTCCTAAGGCAGGCCTTATCAATCCTAAAGGCAGAGTGCATGGTTCCTATGTGAGAGGGTGCCCCTGCATGAGCAGGGCCCCTCTGCAGCGTTCGGAGACCATCTCTGATGCTGTTTGTAGTGCAGCCTGACCATATACTCTTAAGCGCATTATATCCTCGCGGTAAAATGCTAACTTTGGAATGGCTGCACCTAAACATGTCGTGTTTGGTGTCAAACATCTTGGAATACTACCCCCCGCCAATCCTGGCGGCGGGGGTAGCATTCCACCCTTCTAGAGGGAAAGACATGTTAACTCTGACGAGTCCGGTAACTTCTTTCCAGAGCCCTGGCATCACAAAATGGATGCTGCTGCCACAGACACGAGTCTGGCCTCCGGCTGCTGGACGAAACTCCGGCAGGGGAGGCCTGGACAATAGGTTTCCTGTCCCAGGGAGGTGTGACCACCTCCCCAGACAGGATAATGTGTATTGGGGCTGGGCGGGAGCACTTTCGGGTGCTTTGAAGTCCTGCACTGGGGGCACATTTGGTGTCCCTGTGCATACCCCAGTTCAAACCGGATCAAGGGCTTGCAGCCCCTGCTTTGGCGCGAACTGGACAAAGGGAAAGGGGTGTAGCCACCCCTCTCCCCTGACCCACCCATAGGTGGGGCCACAGAGTAGTCCAACCCCTATTTGTAGAATAAAGGTAGGAACCCAGACCTTAGGATTTTAGATTATACCTGGACGAAACTCTGAAATGGAATCCTGGACCTTCGACGCTCTACGACAAGATTAGAGGACTGAAGAATCTCCCTTGGGGTCAAGGAGTGACTCCCCTGCTTGGCAGGCACCAAAGAAGCATCTGTCTGGTTCGCATTTCTGAAGCTCCCGTTGGACACCGAAGTCATCGCATCACCAGAGGTGGATTCTCAGACTTTCCCGAGGCTACCCTGAGTCCCCAGCAAAGCTGAGGCCCGTGGCTATTGTGGGTGACTTGAGACCGTGACCCCTGGACACCAAGCACATTTGCAAGTGAATCATCTTCTGGGTATCCCAAGAAGTCGTGCTTTGGGCTTCGAGTAGCCCTAGCCTCCAGCACCACCTGCACCGAAGATCACTGGCCCCCACTCCACGAGTGTCCTGTAAGCCAGCTCCACGTGCGGCGTCACAAGGCTCCTTTGCGGTCGCTAGCCCGTTGGCTAGTAGCCCTTAACGAAGGCCAATCCTTTTCTTACTTGGCATCCTGGTTGCTCCAGGCCTGCCCTCACTTACCCTCGCTGGGTGAGTTCCACAGACCTTGCTGGTCTGCACCATCGACGATCTACATCTTCACCGAGACTTGCCGTTGCCAAGGTTTGTTGGGTCCAATCCGGTCGCCGACACCTCAGCACTCGACAGACATTGTGTACCAGCCCGAATCCTGCTCCTGGTTGCCGACAACGCCTCCTGGACCTCGTGGCTGAAGAGTCAAGACAACCGTCAACGCACCTGAAGCACTCGACATCGGTGGGCATCTGTCCATCACCTTCCTGGTCACTGGCTAGTGACCCAGACTCTGTCCCCTCTGCTTTCAGGTTCTTCAGAACTCCGATCCACTCTTGGATCCACCCGGACACTTTTCTCTTGGCCGCCAGCAGCACTTTGCAGCAGATCGCCATTCGAATCGACGACGAAACCCGACCCGAAAGGCACCTATGCACCCGGCTTCCCTGGGTGAGGTAACATGAGTACTCCAGTGCTCCCGTGGGTAGAGACTCTTCAAAGTCCTAGATCTCAAAGGGTTTTGTCCTAGTCCTCTTTTAAGTGTCCCTTTTCTCTATTTTCCCGATCCCGACTTTCTCCATAGAAGTTAACGGCGTATCGCGGTTGTGTATTTACACTGCACACGTCTCCCGTGGGTCCCCTGTGTCACTACCTTGGGTGGTTCCTTGTGGTCCAAGCACTTCTAGAGGCTCTAGGCCTAGTGTCTAGTTCAGTCGTGGTTCGCATACCACTTTATTGGTATATGGTTTGGTACGCCCCTAGGGCCCAAACGTGTATTTGTGCTATTACTGTGATTTAATAACTTATAACTTATGTACTTCGAACTCTAGCCTCATAAAGAGACTAGAGGGGTGTGTTTAGCAATAAATACATATATTTTGAATATATACCTGGTGTGGTGCTCTTTCATTTGATCACTCAAGAGATTATAGACTGGTAAAACAAGCTGCTTTACATTCCTTCAAGACTTAGCCTGAAGGCTGCTCTCCATAGCTACCACTAGGATAGCTTTCAATAAAGGTTGTCTTTAACCTATCTCCAATAAGGGGTTGTTTGGACTGGTGCAAGGTGCCCACTATAATTAGTGGACAGCATATACCAGGCCAACTTCTCACAGAGGGGTGCAGAAAGAAGGGACAGAGGTGCTGAAAGAACCAAGAGACGTGCAGAAAGAAGCAACAGAGGTGCAGAAAGAGGGATGAGGGGTGGAAAAAGAGGCAAGAGAAGTGCAGAAAGAAGCAACAGAGATGCAAAAAGGGGGAACAGAGGTGGAGAAAGTGTCGAGATGGGTGCAGAAAGAAACAAAAGAAGAGCAGAAAGAAGGAACAGGGGTGCAGAAAGAGGCAAGAGGGGTGCAGAAATATGGAAGAGAGGTGCAGAAAGAAGCACGAGTGGTGCAGAAAGAAGCAAGAGAGGTGCAGAACTAAGCAAGAGTAGTGCAAAAAGAGGGAATTGGGTGCAGAAAGAGGCACGAGGGGTGCACAAAGAAGCAACAGAGGTGCAGAAAGAAGCAACAGAGGTGCAGAAAGAAGGAAGAGGGGTGGAGAAAGAGACAAGAGAGGTGCAGAAAGAAGCAACAGAGGGGCACAAAGAGGGAAGAGGGATGGAGAAAGAGGCAAGAGGGGTGCAGAAAGAAGCAAGAGAGGTACTGAAAGTAACAAATGAAGGGTAGAAAAAAGGAACAGAGGTGCAGAAAGAGGCAATAGGAGTGCAGAAAGAGAAGAGGGTGCAGATAGAGGCACTAGGGGTGCAGAAAGAAGCAAGAAAGGTATAGAAAGACGCAAGATAAGTGCAGAAAAAAGCAGCAGAGATGTAGAAAGATGGAAGAGGGGTGGATAAAGAGACAAAAGAAGTACAGAAAGAAGCAACAGACATGCAGAAAAGGGGAAGAGGTGTGGAGAAAGAGGAAAGAGGGGTGCAGAAAGAAGCAAGAGAGGTGCAGAAAGAAACAAAAGAAGAGGAGAAAGAAGGAACAGGGGTGCAGAAAGAGGCAAGAGGGGTGCAGAAAGAAGAATGAGTGGTGCAGAAAGAAGCAAGAAAGGTGCAGAACTAAGCAAGAGTAGTGCAGAAAGATGCAACTGAGGTGCAGAAAGAGGCAAGAGTGGTGCAAAAAGAGGGAAGTGGGGTGCAGAAAGAGGCACGAGGGGTGCACAAAGAAGCAAGAGAGGTGCACAAAGAAGCAACAGAGGTGCAGAAAGAAGGAAGAGGGGTAGAGAAAGAGACAATAGAGGTGCAGAAAGAAGCAGCAGAGGTGCAGAAAGAGGGATGAGGGGTGGAAAAAGAGGCAAGAGAAGTGCAGAAAGAAGCAACAGAGATTCAAAAAGGGGGAAAAGAGGTGGAGAAAGTGTCGAGATGGGTGCAGAAAGAAGCAAGAGAGGTGCAGAAAGAAACAAAAGAAGAGCAGAAAGAAGGAACAGGAGTGCAGAAAGAGGCAAGAGGGGTGTAGAAATATGGAAGAGGGGTGCAGAAAGAAGCACGAGTGGTGCAGAAAGAAGCAATAGAGGTGCAGAACTAAGCAAGAGTAGTGCAGAAAGATGCACCAGAGGTGCAGAAAGAGGCAAGAGTGGTGCAAAAAGAGGGAAGTGGGGTGCAGAAAGAGGCACGAGGGGTACACAAAGAAGCAAGAGAGGTGCAGAAAGAAGCAACAGAGGTGCAGAAAGAAGGAAGAGGGGTGGAGAAAGAGACAAGAGAGGTGCAGAAAGAAGCAACAGAGGTGCACAAAGAGGGAAGAAGGATGGAGAAAGAGGCAAGAGGGGTGCAGAAAGAAGCAAGAGAGGTACAGAAAGTAACAAAAGAAGTGCAGAAAGAAGGAACAAAGGTGCAGAAAGAGGGAAGAGGAGTGCAGAAAGAGAAGAGGGGTGCAGATAGATGCACAAGGGGTTCAGAAAGAAGCAAGAAAGGTACAGAAAGATGCAAGGTAAGTGCAGTAAGAAGCAACAGAGATGCAGAAAGAGGGAAGAGGGGTAGATAAAGAGGCAAGAGAAGTACAGAAAGAAGCAACAGACATGCAGAAAGGGGGAAGAGGTGTGGAGAATGAGGCAAGAGGGGTGCAGAAAGAAGCAAGAGAGGTGCAGAAAGAAACAAAAGAAGAGCAGAAAGAAGGAACAGGGGTGCAGAAAGAGGCAAGAGGGGTGCAGAAAGAAGCACGAGTGGTGCAGAAAGAAGCAAGAAAGGTGCAGAACTAAGCAAGAGCAGTGCCGAAAGATGCAACAGAGGTGCAGAAAGAGGCAAGAGTGGTGCAAAAAGAGGGAAGTGGGGTGCAGAAAGAGGCATGAGGGGTGCACAAAGAAGCAAGAGAGGTGCAGAAAGAAGCAACAGAGGTGCAGAAAGAAGGAAAAGGGGCGGAGAAAGAGACAAGAGAGGTGCAGGACGAAGCAACAGAGGTGCAGAAAGAGGGAAGAGGGATGGGGAAAGAGGCAAGAGGGGTGCAGAAAGAAGCAAGAGAGGTAGAGAAAGTAACCGAAGAAGTGCGGAAAGAAGGAACAGAGGTCCAGAAAGAAGCAAGAAAGGTACAGAAAGAGGGAAGAGGGGTGGAGAAAGAGGCAAGAGAGGTACAGAAAGACGCAACAGACATGCAGAAAGGGGGAAGAGGTGTGGAGAAAGAGGCAAGAGGGGTGCAGAAAGAAGCAAGAGAGGTGCAGAAAGAAACAAAAGAAGTGAAGTGCAGAAAGAAGGAACAGAGGTACAGAAAGAGGCAGGAGGGGTGCAGAAAGAGTGAAAAGGGTTATAGAAAGAGGCAAAAGAGGTGCAGAAAGAGGCAAGAGGGATGCACAAAGATGCAAGTGAGGTGCAGAAATAGGCAACAGAGGTGCAGAAAGAGGCAAAAGAGGTGCAGAAAGTAGAAGAGATGTGAGGAAAGAGGCAAGAGAAGTGCAGAAAAAGAAAGAAAGGTGCAGAAAGAAGCAACAGAAATGCAGAAAGAGGCAAGAGAGGCGCAGAAAGAAGCAAGAGTGGCTTGCATACCATTAGTACCAATTTAACACCCACATTTAGCCATAAGTAACAGGTGACCATTCCAGGTTTACAAAGGACCTTCCACCACGCTGCATTTTTGGTAACGTTTGAGCTTGAAACAAGGCTTTTTTTGTTCAAATCGGCAGATTAGGCAGTAGATGATGGATTATGTGGCTAATGCAGAAAATGTATAATTGTGCGAAAGTTGGTGCAGCCAAACAGTTGCATAATTCCAGTGGCCCTGCTCATACCTCTGACCAGGTCCAGAAGTGCTCCTCAGTGATTCCTTCTTTCTTTGTCTCATTGAGTTCATAGTTTAGCTTCTATGGAAACGAGGAAGACTAACCCTGAGGTTACCACTCCACAACACAGACTACCATACCACATAATTGCTCTCCATAACACATAATCCCACTCTACATAATTCCTATACACTAAATACCACATACTTTCTATCCACAAAATTTCATTGCACAACATACCACATAATTCCACTACACACAATGTACATCCACTCCACTCCAAAAAACATTAGTAAAAAACTTTTACATTTACAACACTAATAGCTCTAACTCTTGCAAATGCAAGACCTATTAAATTACAAATGCTTCTTTAACTGGTAATCGCGTTTGCAGAGTGGTGGAGAAAGGGGGCTGGGCCTCCAACCAGCGCTCAGGAATTCCGCTGTGTAGGACTTACAGAAGGTACCAGGAGGGCTTCTTGGCCACCAAAGTCCCTCAGAAGTAAATAGGACTTCATCCCCCAACCAGTACTGTGCCAGGAGGCACGTTTGCAGAGTGGTGGAGAAAGGGGGGGTGTGGCCTCCGAAGACCTCTTAGCAATCCCAATGTGTGGGACTTAGTGGAGGTAACAGGAGGGGTAGTTGGCACCCAAGGACAACCTTGGGGGCCAACTACCCTCCTATTACCTCCAGTAAGTCCCACACAGCAGCATTGCTAAGTTCTCATAGCAGGCCACGCCCCATTTTCCCACCACTCTGCAAACGTGCTCCCTGGTGTGCTCTTGGATGGGGATTAAAGTCCACTTTGCTGCTGGGGGTCCTTAGGGGCCAACTAGCCTACCTCATACCTCCAGTATGCCCCAGATCGTGGGATTGCTGATAGGTGGACAAAGGCCATGCCCCCTTTGTCCAGTACTCTGCAAACACACCTCCTGGCTTGCTCTTGGTTGGGGGATGAAGTCCCCTTGCCTCCTGAGGGTCCCTGGGCACCAACTAGCCCACCAGGTACCTCCAGTAAGCCCCACACAGCTGGATTGCTGAGAGTGGTCCGAGGTCACGCCCCCTATTACACCACTCTGCAAAGGTGCCTCCTGGTGCACTGCTGCTCGGGGGATGAAGTCCACTTGTGTCCTGAGGTCCTCAGGACACAAGAGGACCTCATTACCCCACCAACAGTGCGCCAAGAGGGGTGTTTGCAGAGTAGTGTAAAAAGGGGCGTGGCCTTGGACCACCTCTCAGCAATCCCACTGTGTGGGGATTATTGGAGGTACCTGGTGGTCTAGTTGGCCCCTAATGACCCTAAGGATTGAAAGGGACTTAATCCCCCAATTCAGAACATGCCAGGAGGGGCATTTGCACAGTGGTGGAGGGAGGGGGCGGGGCCTCCGGTGAGATGCCAGCTTTTTTTAATTTGCTTTTTTAAAGGGGGGCTGTGTGGCCCTCCTTCTCTTAATTATTTTTGGGCCCTGGGGACCCCATCCCCCAGGGCCTCAGCATGTTTTTGTTTTTTAAAAAAAATGGGAAGGGGGCCGCGTGGCCCCTCTTCCCTGGGCCACTATTGGCCCCAGGGACCCCATCCCCCGGGGCCTAGCCTTGTTTTAAAAAAAAAAAAAAATTCCCAGGAGGGGGGCTGCATGGCCCCCCTCCCCTGGGCCACTTCTGGCCCCGGGGACCCCATCCCCAGGGGCCGGGCCTTATTTTAAAAAAAATTAAAAAATACCACAAAAGGGAGGGGGCCGAGTGGCCCCCCCCCCTCATGGGCCACTTCTGGCCCCAGGGACCCCATCCCCTGGGGCAGGCCCTCAAGTTGGGGACAGCGGGGGGAGCCCCAATGCCCCCACGGTCCATGCCGGCTCCCCACCTCCTGCTGGAGCTGGCATTGCTTTTGGGCAAGGGGAGCTGCTAACATGCAGCTCCCCTTGTCCAAAAGCAATTCTGCTTTGCTTCAGGTTTCCTGCTCTCGCTTCCAAGAAGCAAAGCAGTGTTTGCTATGGCAGGCGGGAGCCGTGCTCCCGCCCTGCCATAGCAAACGGCAATGTCCCGGGGTGGGCACCCCAGGACATTGCAGGAGCCGGCCCTGGGGGGTGGTGGTCCCCAGGTCCATAGAGGGCTCCAGGAGGGATGCCGCGTGGTCCCCCGCCCATCATTTGCACAGCCCCGGGAGGTGGTGGTCCCCGGGGCTGGGGGTCCACAACGGACCCCTGCATTTAAATAATTAGTGGCCCGGGGAGGTGGTGGTCCCCGGGGCAGAGTGGGGGGGCTCGAGCCCCCCACACTGAGTTTCTGGAAATAGACCCGGGGAGGTGGTGGTCCCCGGAGCTGCGGGGGGGGCCTTGTGGCCCCCTGCATTTAAATCATATAGCCCCGGGGAGGTGGTGGTCCCCGGGGTTTGGGGGGGCCCGCGAGGCCCCCCACCCAAAATATTTTAAAGCCCCGAGGAGGTGGCAGGCCCCGGGGGAGGTGGCAGGCCCCGGGGCTTGGGGGGCCCGTGAGGCCCTCCACCCTAAAATGTAAATGCCCCGGGGAGGTAGCGGTCCCTTGGGCAGCGTAGGGGGGTAGGAGCCCCCTCTGCGCATTTTTTAAAAAAGTCCTGGGGAGGTGGCAGTCCCCGGGGCTGCGGGGGAGCCGCGTGCCCCCGCATATGATTAACTAAGCCCCGAGTAGGTGGCAGTCCCCGGGGCTGTGACATGCCCCCGCAACATAATAAGGTATTGCCCCCAGGACCTGGCCCACCCGGGGGCTTAGAGAAAACAAAGCGCGGGAGGCCGCGCTTCGTTTTAAAAAAAACAATTTGGCCGGATTTGCGCACCCAGCACGAATTCGGCCGATTAAAAAAAAAATGCTTTTTTGGGCCTTTGGGGTCCTTCTGGTACCCCGTGAGCAGGCCTAGGGGGTCAGGGTGTTTCTAGCCTGCGCCCTTTTGTTGTTTTTCATCCTTTTTATAACTGATTTCCTGTGACTCGGTTTTACCGAGTCACAAGATGGCTGCCAACACTTCCTGGTTTGGAGTGTTGACAGCCAATCAGAATGAAGCTCGTGCTCTGGAGGGTTCACGAATTCTCCTCGGTGCTCAGATATCGATTTTTTTATTTTTTTATTTCTCCGCAACTACTGAACGGATTTACACCATTTAAAAAAAACACTTTCTGGACCAAGACCTACCTTTTTGCCGAATTTAGGGTAATTCCGTTCAGCAGTTCGGGCTATAGCTTTGTCTAAAGTTCCTATGGAAATTAACATGGGGGAGAATGCGTTTTGGGACCCCCCTTTTTTCTCGGCCCCCGCTTGACGAATCACGCCGAAACTTTAAACTTTAAAGACAGGAGCTGACCTGAGTGAACCATTAGTTCGGAAAATTTCGCGAAGATTCATCAAACGGCGCCAAAGATATTGGCAAAAGAAAAAACGCTTTTTGAATAGAAACAAGGTCCTAACTATAACTACCTACTGGCGACCACCAGTAGGTAATATATATATATATATATATGAGTAATTATAATTTGCACTAGGCACTAGCACTTTTTTATATCATCTGACTCGAACATGAATGATGGACAGTACTGGGTAGTCTTCGCGTAAAAATGATGCACATTAATTATTATGTTTACATATGAAGGCATCTACGCCAAAAGGTCGTAGACAGGACAAGGAGTATACAATTAAGCACAAGCATTTTTATAACCAACAGTACAAGATACTTGCAATTTTTGTGCCTCATTGCTCGACAATGTATTGAGCAATAGTGGCAACTGTTACTCTGATATGGAGAGTATTAAGATTAAAAGCACTTGCACTTTCTTAATGTCTCTGAGCCTGTCCGAAAGCCGGCAATTTAAAAATGAAACTATGAGCCTTTAAGCCCAGCCGTACACATTGAGTGAAAAAAGGACAATGAAATGCAGTGTCCTGTTCAGCAAAATCGACTTCTGTGGTGCAATAAAGTTTTTGAAAATACACATTTCAGCAAGCCATGCACATAAAAAACCTAAGAAAAATGAACAAAAAAAGTGAAAAACCAGTAAGAATACTGTGAAAATGTATAAACAATTAAATGGTTTTCAAAATGAAAGTTTGAAAGTATACGCTAGAAATGTAAAATGTAAAAAATGTAGTGTGTTGTGTGTCTCTATGGTATCACGTGATGGTAACATATGAGATATAAAAAGTGTTGTAATCTGGCTCGGTGTGTGATCAAGGCAGGGGATCCTGCCGATACGCGTCATAGCCTGGAAATGAGAGATTAAAAAACGGAGAAAATTTACCTTTGGATTGAAGTTTCGTCTTTCTGGTGTAGCGATTTTGAAGTACCGGAAGTGGACTTGGATGAATATATATATATATATATGAATATATCTATAAATGTATACATATTCCAGTGAGAAAGTAGTAACTAACAGATCAATGACACAATACCAATCACCCACCAGATGAATCACCTATACCTTCCACCTGAGCAAGATTTTTCCAGGAAAACTTGAGAAACTGTACTAGAACCCAAAGCGTTTTCATGTTGGACCATAGTCTTAAATCATCAGACAGCCCTCAGCTCACATTTTGGGCCTTCCCATCTGTTTCTTCCTCCACCAATTCTCAAATGCAACCACATCCTCTCTTTTCCAGATGTAGGACTATTGCTGGCAAGCCTGCAGACCTGTAATGCTGATTGTACCTAGTTCTAAAGCCCTGGTGAGACAGAGGATAACCATTTCATGCATAATTTCCTTCTTGCTAATAAAACTAATATGAATAGTACAAATCTCTGTTTCTTAGGGAATTTCATCAAATAACTATTATCCTCCTAAATACCTAAAAACACTGGTGCATGGCTTACCTTAATTTCTCTGGCCCATATCATGGTAAACAATATCGCTGACGAAAATATTGAGTCAAAAAAAGCATTTACCATAACATTGTACCCCCTATATCTATAATGGTGAGTACGAAAATATAGGAAAAAAATATAGTTGACGCTAATTTCTTCTAAACATTGACAAATATATCAATTTTTGTAATATACATAGAGATAAAGTAGTAAATGTTAACTATTTTAATATATACATTTAATATAATGTAAATTAAATATATTCCACTAATATTTTATAATTATATTTAATATATGGTATCATTATATACTTACAAAAAAACACAAATTCATATAGTTTAACATATTTAATAAACGTATTTGACATTACATTACTTTTGTTATATTTTACATTTATTGTTCTGAAACTATATGTAGTTCTTAAAAATATGCATTTTATATGATATTATATTAAAAATATTTTACATTTATTATATATGTATGTATATATCGCTGTAGTAATACCTGTAAAACATGTATACAATTAATAATACAATTAATATCATGTAAAATATATATATACAATATGCATGTACAATAAAACCATATAAGATAAAAACAACTGAATTAGAAAAAATATATTAATTAATGTAGAAAATAAATAAACTATTCAAAATTGAAAAATCCCCCAAAAACATTTACAAAAAATACTATATACATTTAAATACATTTAAAAATGAAAACAACTAAGTATACTATCCCCACCCTAATTCATGCAACAGTAAGGAAAGTGTTGGACTTCGGTGGGGTTAGATTTACTATTCCTACTCCATTCACCACAGTAATAGGGAAAGTGTTGGACTTCAGGGGAGTTAGATTTACTGCTCCTACTCCAGTCATAGGGCCTGATTATGAGTCTGGTGGTCCGACCACCGGAGAACTGCGTCTGAGTTGTCAATGCCACCACTGAACCAGCAATCCACCGCCCGCCGTATTACGAGTTCCATTATCTGAAACACCGACTGCCGCCCCGGCGTTCTACTTGGTGGTACAGTGGGGGTCTGCAATTTCGGCGGTGCGTGCACCAATGCCGCCTGAGTCGCGGTTCACCCGCCGAGCGTATTATGAATACACAGTCATACCAACGGTCTTCCAGCGGTGCCCTAGAAATGGTGGTTATCCAACAGCAGTCGACGGCTGTGGTAAACCCCAAAACAAACAACACAACAGTGATCATTGAATGGATTAAAAAACTACACACCTGATGTGCCTTGGCAAGTGACCACACCTGCAAATCACACTATAAAACACACCCCTTACCTGACCACAATCCCTTGCTCCCAAACTGCAGCCCAGAACACAGCCACCAGTGTCTACAGCATTTTACTGTCAAGGCACCCCTTTTTCCATCTTACCAGTTAGCACTCTCCACCACCTGTAATTTTATTTTCCCACCTTTTTGTCCCTATCCCCTGTTTGTGTTTCATTCTTAAACCCACAGAACCTGTGTCCACAACATCATTGTATAGCTCCACTCTCTCTGCTGGTCCCCACCAAGTTCTACGGCTCTGCTCCCGTAAAAGGGGCAGCATCTCCTTTGGTCCAGGCACCTCAACCCCTGTCTCTGTGCCGCCAGCTGCCCCTAGCGACGAGGCTATTGACCTCCTGAGACAGATCTCTGTTGGGCAGACTGAACTGCTGACTGCCATCCAGGGGCAGTACACACAGATGAAGCAGACACTGGACTACCTGGAAGGAATATCACAGTACAATGTCTGGCCTACAGAGGTTATTTCAGGCTCTGGCCTCCTCACTAACAGCAGCCTTCCACCCCACCTCCTGCCTCTTCCCTATCCCAAATCCCTTTACCCAGACCTGCTCACACCATACGCAGACTATTGCATGCACCCACAACAACATCCACACACACACCAAAATGCAGCAAAAAGTCCAGGCAAGCAACCACTCAACAGATTCATCACCCTTACCAGCCTCACCACAAACATACCTGCAGACCCCGCACCAACATACACAGCCCAGACACACAACATTCCCACTACATCCACAGCATACATTAAAAAAACACGCAAACGCAAAGTCTCACCCAAGCAACAGACACCTACAACACAGACACAACATACTTCAGACCCTGACACACCTGTACCAACAGCATGCACACCTACAACATTCACAGACACTCCCTTTACCTCCAAAACCCCACTCCTTGTCATCACACCTCCCAAGTCTCCCAAGGAAAGCTCTATGTTTGACCTTTCCCTTACCTCTGCCACAGGCACTCCCCCGTCCCAAAGTCAACCCAACCCACCCTATACCAACCCTACCCCTCCAAAATAACATTATTGAGGTGCCTGGTCTGGCCACTAGATGCCCTTCCTGGGGAGGTTTCCCTCGTAGTGTCAGTAAGGGCAAGTGTTGCAGCACAGCATTGTGCTGTAACACATGGACATGTCAAGGCCTGCCCATATTCCTTTGTTTTTGTTTTGAATGACTTTAAATCCTTTCACTAAACAATTTCACAGTTTAGCAACAATTGAGAAATGGCAAGCTGCATGACTAGTGTAGATCAGTGGTGACATGGCAAACTAGTGAGAAAGGGCAAAAGGAGCGTATCATCTTGGTCAGACTAACAGTCACAAAGCCTCATGGTTGTTGTAGTCAGTTCAATGTCACTTTAGCAACACTTGAGAAATGGTAAGCTGCATGACTAGTGTAGATCAGTGCTGACATGTCAAACTAGTGCTAAAGGGCAAAAGGAGTGTAGCATCTTGGTCAGAGTTCTAATCACAAGGCCTCATGGTCATTGTAGTCATTTCAATGTCACTTAAGCAACACTTGAGAAATGGTAAGCTGCATGACTAATGTGGATCAGTGGTGACATGGCAAACTAGTGAGAAAGGGCAAAAGGAGTGTAGCATCTTGGTCAGAGTTCCAATCACAAGGCCTCATGGTCATTGTAGTCATTTCAATGTCACTTTAACAACACTTAAGAAATGTTAAGCTCCATGACTGGTGAAGATCAGTAGTGACAAGGCAGACGAGTGCGAAAGGGCAAAAGTTATATGTAACAGAGATTCATAGGTGTGATATGGATGAGAAGTTGGTGTTGTGGAACACTAATTAATGCACACGTCACTTTCACTTTAAATAATTTGCTAACAGATGTCCATTTGTGTACAGTGTGCCAGTGCAGTACTAATGTTTTGGCCTAGGAGGTCATCCTACAGATGTGTTTAGGATGACTGTTAAGAAACAATCCCAGACAGGGCCCTTGTATACGTCCAATTTACTTGGGGACCCTAGCTCCCTTGCCTGGCCCAATGTGGGTGGCATCGTTTTGCTGAGGAGTCAATGGCAACAGGTAATTGTATGACTTACTGCTGATTTTGTCCATGATGGTCTTGGTTTTGAGCATGGTCAAGCAGATAAAGCATTGGCAGTATATGTAGGATTGGCTCCATGGTGGCCTAGAACGTGTAGAGGTGATTAGAGGTGAGTTCGGCCACATATCTTTACCTTCTGCCATCTCAGATGTGGTGGTTGGACCGCCATGGTCAATTTGGCTGTAAGGAAACTCATAATTGGGTGGGTGGAATCACTGGTGGTCAGATACTTCCACAGCCTCATAGGCCTGCTCTGCGACTGCCATACTCAGAGTTGGCTGGTGGTGTCTGCGGTGCGGCATCAGTCTTTTCTAACCCAAACCACCCAACTCGTAATACGGCAGTCGGACCACCGAGCTCACCGTGGTTGCTCTGTGACCGCCATCACGTTGGTCCACAGACCGCCAAACTCGTAATCAGCACTTAAGCAACAGTAAGGAAAGCATTGGACTGTGGGGGTTAAAATTTACTATTCCCACACCAGCCTACTCAACAGTAGGGAAAGTATTGGACTTTGGAGAGGATAGATTTACTGTTCCCACTCCAAATAACGCATCAGTAGGAAAAGCATTGGATTTCGGAAGGGTAAAATTTGCTATTCCAACTCCACACAGTGCAACTGTAGAGAAAGATTTGGACTTCTGAGGGGTAAAATTTACTATTCCGACTTAGATCTGTGCTTTAGTAGCAAAAGCATTTGATTTCGGGGGGTGGGTAACATTTACTATTCCCGCAGCAGTCTCTGCAATAGTAGGGAAAGTGTTAGACTTTGGAGGGGTAAGAATTACTATTCCCACTCCAGTCAATGCAACAGTAGGGAGAGTGTTGGATTTTGAAGGGGTGAAATTTACTCTCCCACTCCAAACAGCGCAACGGTCCAGAAAGTGTTAACTGCGAAACGGATACATTTACTGTTTCTACTGTATTCTATCCAACAGTAAAGAAAGTGTTGGATTGCGGAGGGGTGAAATTTACCATTCCCACTCCCAACAGCACAACAGTAGGGAAAGTGTTAATTACAACAAGGCTAATTTTACTATTCCTATTGCAGTCTAAGCAAAAGTAGGGAAAATACTTCACTTCAAACACAATACATGTAAGAGGATCCCCATGAATGTAGAAAAAATATGAAACTCTTAATACAAAAATATTGATTAACATAAGAAATATAAATATGTATGAATTAAAAACTAAAAAGGATTAATCAAGTTACATAAATATAAAAAAAAAAAAAAAAAATTATATATAAATGTGATTCAATTACTATTTAATTACCCTTCCACGCTATACGCCTACAAATGTAGCAGCCCACACCTAAAATATAACTAAAAAAAATAATTATTCCATTAATTACATTTAAAATAAATGAAATAATTAATTAACAATTAATAATGAATTGTTAATTAATTGTTACTTTACTTCCCACCCTAGTCTCCTACAAACCTACCATCCTGCAACTAAAATGAAATCAAATTAAATAAATAGCTTTAATTTTCATATTAAAAATGTAATTAAATAAATAATTTACAAATAATGAATAGATAATTAACTGCCCACCCTATTTCTCTACAAACCTAGTATTTGGAAACTAAAATATAAGTTAAAAAAAACAGTATTCCATGTTTACATAATTAAAAATCCATTAAATAATTAACAGTTAATAATAAATTGTTAATTAATTATCACTTAATTCAATTCCCACCCTACACCCCTAGAAACCTAGCAGCCCAAATATAAATACAATAAATTAGTATTCCAAAAATTACATAATAAATCTAATTTCAATAATAAGTGAACAATTAATAATTAATAGGCAGTTAAATACATAACTTCCCACCCTATACAGCTACAAACCTAATAGCCCGCAAATAACATATAACAAAAATAAATCAGCATTACATAAATATTATAAATATCATTCAGATAATTAAATAAAATGTATTAAATAATTCTTAATTATCACTTAGTTAACTTTCCACCCTATCCTCCTACAAATCCAACAACTCACTACGACACTACAAAAAATAATTCATAATTCTAAATCTTAAAATTCCAAACTATATTTCAAAAACAATTAATTACATTTACATAAACAATAGTGACACATAAAATTCATATGCCTCCCCAAAAACTTAAAATAACTACAAAACAATATTTGTAACCGCTATATGACTGATGATTTTGAAAAACGATATTATGTACAAGGTAATTACCTCAAAAAACTAAGGGGCACATTACGATACCCGGCGTAAAAAAATCCGCCAGGCATGGAAGCGGCAAAAATCCGCCCGCACACACCGCCTGAACACCGACCACG